>CAKNXH010056839.1:39526-72682 GCA_932178445.1 Andricus quercusramuli
GCATGATACGGAGAGGATACGATGTGGATACTATAAGGATACGCTGTAGCGTATCCGCTCCGTTCGTTCGGTCCGCCAGGGATGGTAAAGTAATATGGCATTATAATTAATAAAGGAAACAAAATTAATATGTAAACTGTTGCAATTATAATAAAACGTTGAAATTTACGTTCAACGGACATGCCGCAATTGCAACAAGTTGCTTTTGCAGCATTAAAAAATAAAAAAACATAGTGACCGTCATTGCAGTCGGGCCCCTGCATATTGGCAACCCGCTAACGTGGCTTTAAGTGGGTTGCCAGTCTGCAGGGACCCAACTTGAATGACAGCCACTTTGTTTTTTTATTTTTTAACGCTGAGAAAGCAACTTGTTGCAATTACGGCATGACCATTTAATGTAAATTTTAACGTTTTATCATAATTGCAACAATTTACATATTAATTTTGTTTCCTTTATTAATTATAATGCCATATTACTTTAGCATTACTTTACCATTACTTTACCGTTACGCTGTAGCGTAATGTTTGCGTTCGGCCGGTCCGCCAGGGCAGACTTAAAACTTAGAGATGTCTATGGACCACCACACGTTGTATTTCGTTCTCTGTTGATTTGAGCTTTTATTTATTTCTTTTTTCGATCGTAGATCTTGCCATGTCTATATTATAATAACAAAAGTTTATTAAAAACTGAGAATCTATACAAAAGCAAAGGTTACTTTTATTTACCTATGTTCATGAATTAATTTGATCTACAGGTTGTTTATGAATTGGACTCCCGAAAAATTGAACGAAACGAAATCAATATTATTAATGTTTAATTTAAAAAAAAGAAGTTTATTCCAATACAACTTCACAATATTTCTTCACACTCAATTATTTTAAACTCGTACGAATAAACTGTATGAATTGAGTGCACGAAATAATGTATTTGAGAAAACTACGAGTGAAAGACCTCTTCATTCTGTTTATATCTTCCTTCAAAAGTATATAAATTTTACATTCATAGGTCATTAGCAAAACTTTTTTTTCATTTGCCCTTAAAAAACTTGTGAATGATAACAAAAAGGTTTAGAAACAAGGACATCTGTATATTATTTTTTTTTAATTTGAAGGTACCATCGGGTTCACCAATTTTTAATTGTCGACTCCACTGTATTATTTTTACTGATATTTTTGGTTAGACCTTGAAACGAACCACTCTAAACAATCTGCACAATGGATGAAAAAATTAATTTTATTTTTACCTATTTCAATAAGCATATGAATGTTTTCTCTCGTGCTATTGAGTTCGAACAGACCTAATAAAAATAATAATGTACAAAGAATATAACCTTTCTCTAAAGCTTCCAATCTTTTTTGGCTCCCGGCACTGAATTTAATATTCTGCTAATTTCTTCCCACAGACGTTGAGAATCCTTAAATGAAAATGTTGCATTAAACTTCGGCGCTTGTAGCTTTTTGTTCTTTTTCACAAATTCAGTCAGCAACTCTTTCTGTTTTGAACTCACGGTCTGCCTCCTAGCATGAACTTCCATTTTTAATAATTATGAAAAAATCGTTAAATCAACAAATATTTCGACGACTTCTCAACAGTATGTAGTTCAAAACGTCGTCGTTTAGACGTTATGTCAGCCTTGTTTAAATGCCTTGAACTTCAGAATGCGCGGCAAAATTATGTATGTTTCACGCTTACTTCTGTACTCAGCATTTCATTGGCCAATTCACTACTTTGACATATCGGCAACGTCGCACTACACTTCGCATACGACTTCGTCTTTGAAAGAACTTCGAGTGGCGTTCAAGAATACCAACCGCACTCGACAATTTTTCGTATACGAAACTACCGCTCGAAAATATTCGCATGCGAAAAAAAGTCGAGTGAACTGAAGAATAGCACCCCTGTACGTATAATGCCGTCGAATTTACCGTGATGGGTCTTATCAGCATGTTCTCTTAGTAGAAGCGAATGTTCTGCTTCCTGTACACGACTTTTCAGCATCAAAGGTGTTAGTGATGCTAGACCATGTTTAATGTCGCTGGAATCAAATGGGAGACCAAGCTCCTCTGCGGCCCTATCTGCGGCACAGTATAGAAACGCCGCAGCATGGCCGACTTCATGTTGGTGTACGAGCCGCAGAAGAGAATCTCTGCTATCTAGAATTGAGCAGGCTGTAGTCAGAACCGTTCTTCATCTTGCCTGTGCTTCGGTCAAGTTGCTTCAACTCATCGACGTTCCATTTTACTGCACCAAACGTGTAGAGAAGACTGGTCGCCTGGATCTTATTCTTTCCAGATAATTCGGAAGCCCAAATTTTTCTGACAATTTGGCGAAACCTTTTTGACAGGGCCGTTTTTAACACACGCAAATTTTGGATTTCCGCTTGCGGTATTCCAAGATATGTATATGTTTCTCCATTACCAAGATGTTGAATGGTATTTCCGCCTATGAGTTGAACATTCTGATCGTCATGCGATGATGTAGTTTCTAGTGTTCTTTGGTATAGTTGGACACAGGCACACTTGTCCAGTCCTTTTTGCGCAAAAATGGATATGAAGCTCTTTATCAGCAAGAAGAAGAGGAACATCCTCCAGCGAACATACTACTCGTTCCAGCAAGATCACAATAGAAGTAACGATACTTCAGTACGCCTGAGTAAGACTCGCGAGCGTATTGCACAGCTTCAGTTTAAAATTGAAACGGCGAGACGGCATGCATCAAATGTTCAGTGCGTAATTAGCTACATAACATCAAATGAAAAATTCACTCCAAAAGTTTGGGAAAAAAATAAGATCTCTTCCAACAGCGAAACAGCGCCTTGAACGGCAAGTAAAGTGGATTCAGGAAAATTCCAACTTTTTTACTCATCCTTCTCGTCTGCTCAATAAAACGTCACGTGCTTCTAAAAATCCACCCAGTCGAGAAGAGATTTAAGTCTTCTGGGAGCAAGTATATGGAGATACTTATAAGCTAAATGAAGACGCTTCAGATATTACACTTTCGTAACTTTTGCAAAGGCAAAGGTTACAAGATCCAGAGGAAGAGTGTCTATATAATCTAGCTCGTATATTTACTTCCCTCTTAAACGGACAACAACCCGTCCCGCAGGGGTTAGTGGAAGGACGCACGGTATTGATCGCTAAGACCAAAGATTTGTCAAGTCCAAAGAACTACAGGCCCATAGCTTGTGTAAAACCCAGCTACAAGCTATTCACTGGCATCCTCAAAGAGAGGATATTAACATCTATCGAGCTGGTATAGAGTGCAATAGTTGAACAACGTGGATGCAAGAGAGGGCTTGCAGGTTGCAGGGAGAAGTTGTTAACAGACAGGTGTATTACCCAGCACTCGATCAGGTATCGACGCAATCTGTCCATGGCTTGGATTGACTACCGTAAGGCATTCGATAACATGAATCATGAGCTACTTAGTAAGTTCCTTGAGTGCCTGGTGGTGCTTCCAAAATAGTGAGATGCATAAAAGAGCTGATGCTTTTGTGGCGGACAAGATTTTTCATAATATCTGATAAAAGACAAGTGACTACCAGCTACATCACATATAAGAGGGGGGCTTCCAAGGAGACTCTCTAAGTCCGATATTTTTCTGCAGCTCCCTATCTATTGTGCTCCGAGGCAAAAGCTCTGGATACCTATGTGGCCCGCCAAATAGAAGAGAATATAAGGACAACCACCTTTATACATGGATGCCCATAAACTCTTTGCTTCATCAAAAGAGGACCTTAAAATCCTTGTGGCGGCAGTAAATAGGTAATATAAAGCGATTGAGATTATTATTATTATCATCTTAGGGATCCGAAATGCCGCTATGAAGCGCCACTAGCGACTATCATCCTGCATTGTTAAAGCATTGAGTGAGCAGAGGCTTACTAGATTCTAGTTGGAAAGGTCCATACGAAGTAATAGATCTAACAGATAACAATATTAGACTAAGAGATAAAGACAAAATAATCCGAATACATATTGACTAAATAATGCCTTAGTTTACAGATGAAGGTGTTATCGCTAATCTGCGCAATAATAATCGCTACTAGAGCAGATTACATATTAGAAGAACTAAATGGAAACGTCTATATCGAAGAGATGAAAAAGGTACATCTTTACCATGAAGCATGGAGACTAATTATAGGAATAAATTTAACTACAACGGAACCGAGGTTAGAAGCAGTAGAACAAAACCTAATTTTAGGTGAAAGAGCTTGCGGAACATCATGTGCGCCAAAAGAAGAATTAATATTAGACAAAGGAAGATATAACCGGTTGACTTCTAAAATCACAATACTTCATAAGCTACTCGGAAAACAAAGGAATAAGAGAGAAGTAGCTAATTTTGTCGGCGATATTTCAAAAACTTTATTTTATACACTATCCGAATCTGACTTGACTGAAACAAATTCCGAATTTGATCAATTATACACCGACAACAGCATCATAACATCAGTACTATCAAATCATACAAAGATTCTTAAATCAATTTTAAATTCTTCGTCAACAGAATATTTATCAATAAAAAAAGAAATTGGAAAGGAACTTGGACTAGCACAAAAATTAGGACAACAGTAAACAATAATACTAAAGACAATTTTGTTAACACCAAACTTATATTGATTACACTCTTAATAGATGAGATGAACGAAGACATCGATACTGCCATCGATGCCATCAATGATGACAAACACGGGATAGCGCATCCGCAAATTTTAACACCTGCAATTTTAAAACATACATTACAGGAGTTCAAAGAACATCATCGAACACGTTATCACTTTCATAAAGCAGAAGAAAATTACCAGCATATCCTCGACATCAGTTCACTTTCTGTAGCAACAGTTCAAGGACTTTTTACTTATATTCTAGACATACCCGTTTTAGAAAAGGAAGAAAGCTCCTTACAAAAAATTACTCCTCCTGAAAAGAAAGGCAACCTTTATTTCTCTATTATACCTGACCATGAATTAGAAATTATGTTCAGACACTATAGACGTTCCCATAGACAGACAAACGAATGAATATTGTAAAACCAGAACGAGTTACCTGATTTGTAAACGAAATCAATCGAATCTCAAAATAATGGATAGTAAAACCTGCGAAGCAAGTCTCTTTAAAGGATACTCCGATTTAAACTGTAATCAACCCTGGCGGACCGGCCGAACGCAAACATTACGCTACAGCGTAACGGTAAAGTAATGCTAAAGTAATGGTAAAGTAATATGGCATTATAATTAATAAAGGAAACAAAATTAATGTGTAAACTGTTGCAATTATAATAAAACGTTGAAATTTACGTTCAACGGTCATGCCGCAATTGCAACAAGTTGCTTTTGCAGCATTAAAAAATAAAAAAACGTAGTGACCGTCATTGCAGTCGGGCCCCTGCATATTGGCAACCCGCTAACGTGGCTTTAAGTGGGTTGCCAGTATATTAATTTTGTTTCCTTTATTAATTATAATGCCATATTACTTTAGCATTACTTTACCATTACTTTACCGTTACGCTGTAGCGCAATGTTTGCTTTCGGCCGGTCCGCCAGGGAATCCCCGTATTTACTTCATAAGAAAAGCTTTATACCTATCTCCAGTGGATACATTATAATTCCTCTTGTCAAACAAGATTCGATATAAGTTGCGAAAACAATTTAACGGTCGTAGAAATAATCAATCCTATTAAAATAGGAGGTAACAATTGCAAATTATATAATAATTATCACCAGATAGACCTACTCAAACATTTAGAGGAAAGACAAACCTATTGGATTAATTTATGAAGTTAATTACGATGAACAGGACTTGAAGAAATTAGAACAAAAATTGATTCAACTTCCTAAACAGATAGTCAACGATTAACTTAAACAAGTCCGCTTAAGCTTGTACGACACCGTAAATACATTAAAAAATATAGCTAATCACCGGTGTATAAAACCACAGATAGAAACTGATTTAGACTGGCTTAAGTATATAGAATACTTCTCTTTATTATTAACATCATTATGGGCACTAAACAAATGTGGTATTTTCGAACTAATTAGAACATTATTACCCAAAAAACTTTGTTTATTCTCAGTTAAAACTAAAAATCAGATTACTCCAGAAATTGTAACTTATACTGCCTCCGCTCAACATTGAATGAAATTAATGGAACCGATTAAGCCCAGAAAATTCAAAATGAGTTTGGAGGACTAAATCCTTGTCTAAAAAGGGGGGTGTTACGCATTTGGCTTTGACCTACCTTCTTCACATATTTTGGGTAACTCCACATACCTCTACTAGACTATAAGTAGGACCAGGCCTGTAGCCTTTAGTTAGTTTTAATCTTGACTTCATATTGTAATCATACGAAACAAAGGTACGTGATATCTCGCTAGAGATATCACTTTTTTTTTTAAACTCATTCGAGCCTTTTTCGCCATAAAAAAATAGTAAAATCGATATTTTTTTCATATTGAATTTAATATTTTATTGAACAGATATTGAAAAATAAAAACTAATTTTCAAGATAGTTTTTCACACTGTATGGGTGATTCAAAGTTCGTGAAATATGTATGACGTATTTTGTGAATGACCCCATAATTTAATGAAAAACTATTTCTTAGGAAGATACTAAAAAAATTAAGATCTGCCGTATACATTATTAATATTAACAATGTTACTAATGAAAATAATTGTAATTTGTTCATTTATACTGTTGAATTATTAATAAAAAATGGTAGCGATTCATGCATGCATTGTGCTCGCACTTTATGCTTGCACGTGTGCGAGCACTCTGTGACTCCTTGCACTCGCACTCAAGTTCCCATCACGCACGGTGTATCGAGAACGCCGCATTTGTGCACGCACGACGTGAGACTCACCGCGTGTGAGTAAAATGCGACGCACGATTGTTATCTAAGAAGACGAGTCCG
Organism: Andricus quercusramuli; assembly: GCA_932178445.1. Lineage (NCBI taxonomy): Eukaryota > Metazoa > Arthropoda > Insecta > Hymenoptera > Cynipidae > Andricus > Andricus quercusramuli. Next base: position 46,441 of record CAKNXH010056839.1, read on the forward strand.
GCGATGTAGTAAAAGTAGGTAATCACTGAAAGGACAAATTAGCGCCTAGTTGAAAAGGACCAGCAGTAGTACTCGAGAGATTAGATAATAATGATGATATTATCCTTTTTAATAAGGAAAGAATGAGGATTCACACGAATGAACTAATGCCCTATTATAATTAATTACAGAAATGCTGTTCATTCTCGTCTTAGGACTGCTACACACAACAATAGCCGATCTAACTACAACGACATTCTTCGGTAACGACGACACTTCCCAGATAACAATGCGCGAGGGCGCACTGTAGCTGCACGACGTGTCGCCAAGAACGCAAGCACGGTGTATGCACGAGCTGAGGGTGATCAATGTTCACTCAAGGTGAGCACGCTCGGTGTGCACAATGTGCAGCACAGCGTGCTACCATATGTGATGTCACAGTGCACGTGTTTTGTGAGAGCAGAATTTAAAAAAAAATTAATATTAAATCAAAAATACAATTTTTCAAAGTCATGAGATAATAATTTTAATAGAACTTGAAAAGATGAATGATTATTAATTTTGGAAACATTTTTTTTAACAAATAAGAACTGTAAGTTAGTAATATTTGTATTATAAAAAGGTGATACTTCAATTTTTATAATATAATAATTGAAATTTAATTTTTAAATATTTATGTAATGAAACTTATCACATAATAATTAATTTTTAAATGAATGAACTTTAAGTTGGTGATAATTTTATCTTATAGATGAAGCTATATTGACAGTATATTTTTTTAAATTAAATAAATAAGCCTACCGTTTTGCAGCACGTAATAAAATATTAACAAATTCTACACATTACTGAATGATCCAACGAATTCCATAAGATTTTATTAGTGCATCAGAATGGCTTGCTTATTATTTCATCTCCAAAAGTCAAAATGTCAAAATCGATAAAAACAGACTTGTGATTCAATGTACGGAATAACACAACTGAAATCTGACTCTCATACAGAATCAACCTAATTTGATTCCATATCTATAATATAAAATTATGTGATCTAGTATGTATGTATGTATGTATATTTGAACTCTCCCTTTTGCGGGTTCGAGGGCCTCCGCTCCCTGTACATATGTTTACATTTCATCCTTAGTCTAACTTACTCGCTACTTATTTTCTAATGCATCGCCTTATATACCAACAATAATCTTAGTACTACTCTTCTTAACCTACAGACAATGAGCGATCTTCCCGGGCTTCCGTTTTCTCTTACCATCAAATTCATTTAGACCGATTTGAAAATTTTATTCGTTAGATTCCTTTAAACAGGATTACCCGTTTGGCTCTGCCCTGATCCCTTGCTTTCTCTTATTTCTTCCAGTTTTTTCATCCACATCACTCCCTGCTCATTACCATCCAAGATCCATCTCATACATTCATCCACACTCAACTGTCCATCTTCCTCTCCTGTACACCTCTCTAACACATGTGCCCATGACTCCACTTCGTACCCACATACTCTGCATAGATTGTCCTCTTCATCCATCCAATATCTACAAGCTCTCACTCCTTCTCCCATTCTAAACCGTATCACCCTAATCCATTTCTCTTCCTTTAAATATGCAAATATTCTGGTTCCGTCACCCCTTTGACCATCATATACCATCTATTGTACTTCGAATCCATAATCTTTCTCCATCTCTCTTCTCCTTGTCTTACTAATAGCTCTAATTCAATGTTCTGCCAATCCACAACCCCTTCCTGTATATCACAAACACTCCTCATTTTTTTCCTTTCTTCCTCCCATTTTGACTTTCCCAAATTGCCTCTCGTCTCCTTGTTCCGAACTTCGTCCAAGCATACTTGTGCTATTCTACTCCCCTCTCCCCTTTTCAGCTTCTCTTCAAACCTCCAGGCTCTCTTAATTTGTCTAGTTACCATTTTTTCCCTTCCTAGTTCTTCCCTTATCATGTATCCTGGACAACTCCAACTGACCCCCATTACCCATCTCAGAAATCTCTCATGTATGCTTTCCACTTTCCTATGTTCCTTCCATCCCCAAACTTCCACTCCATAACACAACACCGCCCAAACCAACGCATCAAACAACCAAACCCTCATTCTCCAATCGTCCTTGAACCTTCTCTTTCCTATACCCCATACTTGGCCCATTACTTTACTCGCACTTTCGATTCTTTTCCTCACCTGCAAATCGTTTCCCCCTCCTGACTCAAACCAAAAACCTAGGTAACAGAACTCCTCCACAATTTCCACTGTTTGTCCGTTCATCTTCCAAACGTAACCTATTTTGGTCTTTTTATTTCTGAAGCACATCACCTTGGTCTTCCCTACGTTCACCGTCAGTTCTTTTGTTCCCACGTACTCTTCGAAAATTCTTATCATTAGGTTCATCCCCTTCTCATCGTCTGCTATTAGAACTGCGTCGTCCGCGTATGCTAGGGAGTATAGTTTGCTATTACCCAGGATCGTCCCCCCTTTCCCTTTCTCCTTTAGCTTCTCCTCTAGGTCTGCCAGCAGCAAATTAAAAAGTAGTGGACTCAACGGGCACCCTTGCCTTAGACCTCTTCCTGTCCAGAAAACCTCCCCTTTTTCCCCGCGTATCTTCACCCTAATCCTGGTTTCAGTAAAAATTTCCTTTATCCTCTCCACCAGCCCTTCTTCTATTCCCCTCTCTTTCATTGCCTGCCATAAAACTTTTCTATTTACTGAGTTAAAGGCTGCTTTGAAATCTACAAACAAAGCGACTAATTTCCCTCTTTTTCTCCCTAAGTTTCTGTTAACCAAGTAGTTGAGTACGTAAATGTTGTCAATTGTCCCCATACCTTTTCTAAATCCCGTCTGGTTGTGTGGGATACTTTGCTTCTCTTCTATCTGGTTCTCTAACCTTTTTCTTAGAATTTCTGTGTATATTTTATAGCCCCCTTGCATGAGAGTGATCCCTCTGTACTCTTCTACCTTCTTACCCTCCCCTTTCTTAACAAGCGGTACTACCAGCCCTGTCATCCACTCCTCCGGCCACCCTTCTCCTTTCCAGACCTTGTTGCATATCCTCCACATCACTTCCCTAATCCCGTCTCCTCCATACTTTATCGCTTCGTTCTCCACTCCATCCTCTCCTGTGGCCTTGTTTCTTTTCAGTCTATCTATCGCCTCATTCACTTCTTCTCTTGTTATTTCGTTCGCTTCCTCCATTTCTCCCTGGACTGTCTTTCTATTTTCCCCTTTGATCCTATTTTGTTCTCCCCCTAGCAGACCCTTAAAATAATCCGTCCATTCATCCATTTCTATTTCTTCATTCACGCCCTTCCTTCCTCCTCTTTCCCTGTTTATCACATCCCAGACCCTACCTTCTTTGATTGCTTTTTCTACTTCTTCCTTGTATTTCTCCTTTCCCCTTTGCTTTTTCCCTTCCAGCATCTTCTCATGTTCTCTTTTTCTCCTATTGTACTCCGCCTTCTCTATTTCTCCTTTCCTCCATTTTCTTACAGATTCTTTCATTCTCTCCTTACTCTCCCTGCATTCCTCGTCCCACCAGCCTCTCTTTCCCTCTTCTCTTCCTTCTTTTGTACCTATCTCATCCTTCACCTTCTCAATCGACCCTTTCAGCCTTTTAATTAACGAGTCTACTCCCTCCTCCTTTTCATATCTAACATTCTCCTTTTCCATCTTCTGTTCAAACACTTTTAATTTATCTACCCCCCAGACTCCTACTTTCGTATTCTTTCCCCCCCTCCTCTCTTTTTTCCCTCTGCCACGCTTATGGACGCCACCTTTCAGTGTAGCTATTACTGGGAAGTGTTCTGACCCTATCTCATTCCCTACATTCATACTGCATATCATATTACTCATTCTTTCTTCCGCCAAGATGTAGTCTATTATTGTTTCTCCCTTCCCTATAAATGTAATCTCTCCTTTCTCATCTCCTTTCATGTTGCCATTACATATAAACCATCCGGTTTCTCCTATTATGTCTAGTAACCTCCTCCCCTCCCGGTCTATCTCCCTATGTTTGGAGCTCCTTACATATGCCTCCTTTTCTTCATCCCAAGTCCCTCCCCCTTGCTCGCCAGTCCAGGCATTTAAGTCACCTCCTATCAAAACCAATTCTTCCTTCTTTTCCTCCATCCACCTCCTTATTACTCTCCAACCTTCCTCTTCCCCTCTTCTTCTATATACACAAACCACCACTATTTTGACTTTCCCTGTTATAATCCTTCTTACCATTGTTCCCTCCTTTTCTTCCCTATCCTGCTCTGTTTTACCTTTTACTGCCAATTCTTTTCTCACCCCTGCTACCATGCCGCCCATTCCTCGACCTTTAACGTGTTCCTTTCTTGCTTCTTGCATTGTCCACACATACCCTTTAGGTAACAACCTTTTCATCCCCTTCCAATCTTTCTCATCCGTCCAGTTTTCACTCATCATAATCACATCCCACTTTTCTAACTCCCGCCAGAAACCTTCATTCTTGTTCTTCAAGCCTGACACATTCCAGAAAGCTATCTTCACTTTTTTCTCCTCCCTTCCCTCCCCTGTACTCCTTACTTCTCTTCCGCCTTGCTTTTTGGAAACCCCTCTGTTTGCTCTCTAGCCTCTTTTGTATCTTCCTTTCTTCTACCTTTCTCAACTCTTTTTCCCTTTTTCCTTATTTCTTCTACCTCCTCGTCCCAGACCCACTCCTCCCCATTTATCCATAGTCTGTCTCGCCCTATCCATACCATGCATCCCTTTTTCCTCTCTATCCATGCTCTCTGTTCTATTTGCCATCTCCTTTTCCTCTCCCTCCAAGTCAAATCCTCTTCAATTCTCTCCCTTCTTCCTTTCAATAATTTTTTGTTCTCCATAATTTTCTTTTTCTCCTCCTCACTCCCTACTTTTACTACAAACATTCCCTCTTTTCCTTCCTTCGTCATTCCTAATCTCTTAACTCCTTCTACCCTTACCCGAATTCCAATATCTCTCAGCAGATTTTTGATTTCTATTTCCCCTGTTTCACTCTCTATTTTCAATCCCTTGACTACTATGTTATTTTTTCTCTTCGCCCTTTCTTCCCCTTCCAACCTTCTATCAATCTCACTCAGCCTCTTCTTCAATATTTCATTCTCATTTTGCACGTTATCACTCCCTTCTACTTTTTCCGCACTTTCTCTTTCCTTCCCCATATGCTCATTCCTAACTTCTAATTTGCTTACCCGTTCTTCCAGTTGTTTTATTTCCCTATTTGTCTGTTCGTCAATCTCTCTCTGTCTATTCTCTATGGCCTCTAATTTACCCCATACCTTGACTTTCTCCTCTTTCCAGAGTTTATCCCACTCTTCCCACTTTTCTCTTACTTTTCTCACTTCCCCCCTAACTTCTTTCCCCTTCCTATTCATATCTTCCAGACTCTTCCTAGTTTCTTCTCTAAATCCTTTTATGAGGGCTTCCAGCTTCTCAAACATCCCCCCATCCCGCCTATCTCTGTCTGGTGTTTTTCGTTTGATCTTAACTTTTTTGTTATCCTTATCCATTTCAGAATCATCTTCCCCTTCCTCTCTTTTTCTCTTATCTTCCCTTTCACTGCTAGTCGCGCTCACCTTTTTTTGCCATTCGTCCAGACTCCTATTAGAGCCAGCGCTACCTAGCCTGTTGAGGCGCTGTAAATTCGACGGTCTCCCTCGTTTCTGGCTCGTGCCTGATCCCCTTCTCTCTGTCGATCCGCCCCTGGCCGGTGTCTCGAACGCCTCCTCCTCGCTACTGTCATATTCTCCCTTCTCCCCAGTAACCGCGCTCACAACCTCGTCCGCTCTTGCTTCATCTCCCTGCCCTCTGTCGCCCGTTTGTGGACTTGGTATGGTCGGCATACCTACCTTACCAAAGAGTCCTCGATGTTTCCCGCTCTTAGCTTGCCTACCTCTTGCCCCCCTGCCCGACGACCACTTTCTACACCTAACCTCAAAACAAAATTTGCACGTTTCAACTTTCCTTTCTCACAACTTATTTTCACCCTTTACACACTTTCCTTCACTCACCCTTCTTCCTTTACACCTCCTCTCCACACTCACTGCCCTTTCTGCACCCACACACGCTGATTCCCATCACCAAAGCCAAAAAACGCAACACTTGACACAGAAGAGTTCTCTCACGATCGGTACCGAAAACGGAAGCCATTATGTGATCTAGTAATTTGCAATTTATTTACATTTTATCATGATTTTATAGACAACAAATATATATATTTTTATAATTATATAATTCATATTGAAAAAAGGGTAGGCTATTTTCAAAGCTTTCCCGCTTTGTCAGCGCACGCGCAATCATTCGATCAAATATGGCGAGCGTGGGCAGTCGACAAAGAGGTTAAGTTGAGTTGGAAGTTGCAAGTCACGTCGTCGGCGTATTCGCGGTGAGCACGAAAATGCGAACTCTGGCGGGCACTTTGGTGAAGCTCTATAGACAGTCTCGTCCTATTTATTTCTCACATGACGTACGGTTTATTTACATCTCACATTAATTAAGGTAAGACAGGTAAGGTGTCACGTGTGAAAATTAAGTAAAATGGGTAGTTGACATATGTAAGTATAATAACGGTAAGTATTCAGACTATAATATTTATCACTATAGTAGATTAAAAGAAATATTATGCTTATGTTTTAAGGTTTAGGTCAAGAGTCGTAGGTAGTAAATAATTATTTGAATTATGTTTTCTCTATAATTATTAATATTATTACTGTAAATTTTATTTGTAGTATATAATAGATGGAAAAAGTCTTTCCTTCACTCAGGGTGCCCGCAGGACAGGGAATTTTATAAGACCGGGAAAGCCCGGGAAATGACAGAGAAATTATTTTTTGACCGTGAATTTTACAAATTTTTAGAAAAAACCTCTGTCCGACTTTGTTTTTAACCTTTTTCAAAATAATTAGTTCAATCGTTATCTTTTTCAATCATGTCGTAATTCAGTTTAGAACGCGTAATTCGAAAATCTATCACTCTACAAATTTTCCAATTTAGATTTTAATTTGTAAGCGTACAATTATTTAAAAAACAATTTTAATGCAGTTTTAAAGGCTTCAACAATTAAAAATGAGAAGCGTTTGAAATCGAAGATTTTGGATAAAAAATATTTTTAGTTGATCAACTGTGAATATAAATTAATTAATAATTAATTACACGATCCGGAATCAGTTCACAATTTTAGAATGTTCAGATTTTAATGTTAAAAATTAAACTGTTTCAATTGAACAGTCTTATTAGTTAAGCAAATGTAAACGCCCGATTGAAAGTTTATAAACTATTTCAAATATTAAAATGGCTTCAAAATAATATATTCACAAGTGAAGGATTTTATTAAATTTCAAATATTGTTTCAGTCTAAGATTTTCATTTTTAAACCATTCAATTTGAAATTTTTTAATTAAGAAAAAGAACAGTTACTTAATATTTAGAAAAATCTGAATGTTCATTTAAAATCAGGAATTATGTATCAAGTATTAAAAACTAAAAACAAGAAAACTAAACTTTGAATGTTATATTTTTAATTGTTCCATTTAAAAAACTTAAATTGTAAGTAAAATTGTTGAATTTTGATGTATAAATAACAATTGAACACCTGTTATTCTGAGAACAAATTCGAGTAAGTTGAAGAGATTTTTAGAAGTTTTTAAAAATTTCTAAATTATGTAAAAATTTGAAATGACTTCAAAACCGACAGTTCTGTGCAAATAGCTTTTTTGCAGATTTCGAACAAAAAATTCAAAAGCTTTTTAAGAATTGTGAAAGGCTTTAAAAGAATAAAAACATTTCCTTAGGATTCCCAGGAAAATTGAAATTAATTTTCTATTTTGAAAAATTGATTTCAAGAGAATATTTAAACACATTTATGAAGATTTACAAAATTTTCAAAAATGAATGTGGGAGATTTTAAGGATTTTTTTTATTTGACAGGATTTTTAAAAAAATTGAGGATAAATTCGAATAATTTTAAAGGATGTTTAGAAGTTCTGGAAAATTTCAAAAATAATGTGAAATGTGAAAAAATGTAAAACAACGCGTAGATTTTTCAAGATTTTGAGATAAAATTTTGAAGCATTTTCAAAATTTTTAAACTATTTAAAATAAAAATAATGTAACTTTTCATTTAAAAAGTGTACAGCTTATAAAAAAATGCAAATGTTCAATTTTCAATATTTCTAGCTCAAAATTGTTTAAAACGATATAATTTTAAACATTTTTTGATTCACGGACTGATTTTTTAATTTAGAGCATTGAAAATGCTGTATACGTGCAAATCATTGAGCATTTGAATACAAAATATTTGAATTATAATATTTTCAATCTTCAATTTTAAAAGTTCAAAATTCCAGAGTTCCATTTTGAGTCCTCTAATTTGCAGCTCAGTTTTTCACTACCTAAAATAGAAAAAATTGTCAGCTTTAGAGTTCGGATTTTTTAATTTCATTGACCGTGAAAAATGTTTGCGAACCGGGAAAAACGGGAATTTTGTTCTTTGATTAAAACGGCCACTCTGTTACTATAAAAAAGCCTTCAAAGGATCGAACATTCTGTTCCATACCTGGATGCTCTTCTCGCACTGATAGAAATAGAAATCTGTCTTTTCATTTTTGGCCAAAGAAAGGAGCTGTCAGAACTAAAATAATTAATAGTTTTGGATAGTTTTAGACCAGAAGTTACAATTTTATTACCAGCATTTGCAGTGCTTCCTTTAAACATCACTTTACCAGCTTATAAAACTGCTTCTCCTTCCGTTATATTTCGACTATTAAATGTTCCTTCAACAAATTCACAAATGTCTCATAATTTCAGGTACCGTACGTCTATTTTATATTCTTTCTTTTAATTTAAATTACAATAATTTCAATTATTACGAAAATTCACCACGTATATATTTCAAACGAGACTGTTTTCAGACCACGTGACCCGATCATATGCTTGCGATTGCAGCGCCTCTGTAGGTCGTGCTCACCGCGAATAGCTTTTGTGCATCATTGTTTGTTTGCGTGTTTCCTCCCGGCCGGCTAAGCAGGGTAATAACTATAAGCAGAGTTGAAGATTCATCTTTTTACTATTTTACTTTATTTTTACTACTATTGAATAACAATTAAAGCAGTTATAGCACTTAAATAAATTATTTATGAGTAAATAAGGTACACGTTTCAAGTGCTGAAATTTTTAAAATAAATACTTAAAAAAAAATTTGAAGCTGAAACATTTTAAAGCATGTTCAAAATGTGAAAACTGGAGACAGAAGTTATCCAATATAAAATTGGAATAGTTACAAAATACATGGGTACTTTTTGAATAAGTATTAGAAGTATTAGAAGGCGAAGTGAAAATGCTGAAACAAATCAAATCGTTTGAGCTGAGGGGGAAAATACTTGTGGGTTGGCATTCGACAAAAGTGAAAAAAAAAATTAAATCAGTAAAATTTAACGATTTCAAATTCAAAATATTTCCTATTGGTTCAAAAATTCTGATTGAATTTGTTATATTGACAGCTTTTGCCAGTGAAAAATATAATGGAAAATGACGAAATTTAAAGCCATGTGAGCGCAAGCTCAAAATTTTTTTTCATGTTTTTTTTTTTCAAAACCAACTTGCGTTCACACGAAACGCGATATCGAGTTGAAAATTTAGGAAACTAAATATGAAGCACAAAGAAACCGAGATCTGGTCCTATATTTTTATAATTATGAAAAAAGCACAAATTGCCTATGAAGCATATTGATGTAATTTGTCATCTGATATAATTGGTTAAATCGATTAACAATTATTATAAACAAATACTTGATTTAAATAGTTTTAGGCAGAAAAAAAACGAATTTTCTTCCGACTGTCTTCGAATCTCATTGCTTGTGATGAAAATTGATGTATTTTTGTCATCTGATATAATTTGTTTAATTGATTAACAATTATTATAAACAAATACTTGATTTAAACAGTTTAAGCAGAAACAAACCAAATTTTCTGCCAATTGTCTTCGAATCTCATTGCCTATGATGAAAATTGATGTATTTTCCATCTGATATCATTTGTTTAATTTATTAACAATTATTATAAACAAATGCATGATTTAAACAGTTTTAGGCAGAAACGAACCGAATTTTCTTCCGACTGTCTTCAAATCCCATTGCCTATGAAGCATATTAATGTATTTTTGCCATCTGATATAATTTGTTTAATTTATTAACAAATAATATGAACAAATACTTGATTTAAACAGTTTTAGGCAGAAACAAACCAAACTGAAAAATGTATGTTTGTCAAATATAATTTTTGGTTTAAAAACAAGGACCTGACCGAAATTTTCGTTCTGTTTCGTTATTGATCGAAAAAAAAATTTCGAAACTTTGAACTGTTATCTCTAAATTTGAATGAAACTAGATAATATATCAAGTTACTTCAATTATGATTGAATCAAAATTCTTTTTTTCACTGGCAGCAACGAAAGTGGAACGAAAGTTTCGGTCGGGTCCCTGTTTGTTAGTATAATATTGTAAAAGTCTGCGTTAAGCTGCAAAGTTATGTTTGTAAAATATAATTTTAGTTTAAAAAACAAGGACCTGACCGAAATTTTCCTTCTATTTCGTTATTGATCGAAAAAATTAATTTTTGCAACACTGTACGGGAAGTTCTCAGTATATGCACCAAAAAATGAGCAGAAAATGGCCAATTCTTGATGAAGTCAAAGTGTGCGGGAATCATAAAATTCCCGCACAAAATTTCATGCGGGAATATTGACCATCAAGCATACTTTGAAGAAAAGTGTGTATCTGCTGTATTCCACGCACGGAAATTAAGGGAACCGCTAGTTTCTGATTGGTCGCAAGAATTATCACAACCAATCTGAATCGCGCGCCAGATTACAGCCAATTGCAGAATTTGTCAGCTTTTCTTTTATTTTTTTTTATGTCAGAATTTCGTCAGCTGAGAAGCTGACTGTTTAGGTTAGTTTGACTGGTGCAACTTCGTGTATCTTTGGGAAGCTTACGTTTGAGAGAGTCGAGTGTAAATAATTTTAGTTCGTTTCGTTTTCCTCTTGGGGGGCTTCGCCCCCCGACAATCTTATTACCTACCAATATTTCTTATGTCACGAACTTCCCTTTACAGGGGTTACAAAAATAGTATATGAGACGCGTGCAGGTTGTTGATTCCTACTCGTTTGACGTTTGCCACCCTCGCTTCGCTCGGGCGGCGAACGTCAAGCTCGTAGGAATCACCAACTTTCCGCACTTGTATCATAATGTACTATTTTTGCTAAACTTCAAACTCCTATCTCCAAATTTGAATGAAACTAGATATTATACCAAATTACTAATGGTGTACTTCAATCATTGAACTAAAAATTTTTTGTTTCACTGACAGTAACAAGAGTGAAACGAAATTTTTCGATCAGGTACCTGTTTCTTAATTTAATATACAGGGTGTCCGCGCCAGGGCTTACCGAAAATTATGCAACCCGTCTTACACGCCAATGCTATTCTTATGGCCGTGTACAGCGGGTTGCATACTTTTTGGTAAGCCCTGGCGTGGACACCCTGTATTAAAAGACTGCGTTAAACTGAAAAATTTATGTTTTACAAATATAATTTTCATTTAAAAAACAAGTACCTGCCCGAAAGTTTCTTTCTGTTTCGTTTATATTGATCGAAAAAAAATTTTGAAACTTTGAACTGCTATCTCCAAATTTAGATGAAACCAAACAATTTATGTGTGTAAAATTATCCAAGTATTATATAATAGAATTGATAAAATATATTGCTGAATATATATTAATTTAACTTCCTTTTTCCCCATATTGTTACCACGAAGTAGTATAAGGAGACCCAAATCCATCTGCTATTCCTGAAAATTCTGCTAGCAGTTTTCCGAACTCCTTTCGCCAGATTGTACCCTAACAGATACTAGCGCCTCTTGCGGCAAAGCGTTGTAATACAGGTTTTACAAATGACAAGTACAAAATAAACAAAAATAAAAATCTGACATTTTACGGTCGCGTTTACGTCAAATGCTGTGTTTTTTTCAAGTTAATTTTTATATAGTGCTGCACACATGTGTTTGGAATTATAAAGGTAAGTGTTTGTAATCCAATTCATAGATTTGATGTGGATCATTTATTCAAGAATATAATGCGTGTTAAATGCTCCGTGGATACATGCAAATCGGTAAGCTATGTCTGTAAAAAAGGAGATGGGAATTTTGAGAAACGTCACTTCTTTTCACCCAGTACGGTTCGTAACAATAAAAAAATAACATATTTCGTGATCACGTATTACTTTATTCATATTTTTCCTCATAATATGAAATTATTTGTCGGGAAATATTTATGGAACATTTTAAGATTTTAAGGGTATTGGAGACAAGTTCTAATCTAAAAATTCGATTTCTCATCAAATTATGTTCCACTGTTCACATTGATGACATTGTGTCACACAAGTTAGCAGACTACAAGGGCAGACATCTTGTGAAAATTCAATAGTTTCAAGTTTTCCCGTACAAGGCGCTAGAATCCGTTAGGGTACAATCTGGTGAAATGAGTTCGGAAAACTGCTAGCAGTTCTTATATTAGAGTTGGGTCTCCTTATACTACTTCGTGATTGTTACTGAAACTTTTTAATTGAGAGGACGGATCAAATAAGGGGACATATTTATGTCCCCTTATTTAATCCGGCCCCTCAATTAATAATAAACTGTTTTAAATTATTATAATTATGCAAGGGCTTTTTCCCGACACACGCGCTTCGACACGACGTGCGGCGCATATGCGACGCATATGAGGTTATATGTGTCGGCATTTTCGCCATCACAATGTGTCGACAATTCTGCACATCGTGCACGCAGCGTGTGGGCTCAGTGTCGACGTTTTGTTATCCGAGTTGGACCCTAATAGTTAAAGTAAACTTAACAAACAATCGATGGCGATTCTACGGCATATGAAAAACCATACAATTGGCTGGTTAGGTCTGTAATCGCGAAATAAACCTAATAGAATAACGATTAAAGAGACTACAACAAAAGAAGACATCATCGGCAAACTATTTGGCAAAAGCGATAGACCCAAAAGAGGCCTCGCCAATTTTGTAGGAGATATATCGAAGACACTCTTTGGGACTCTGAGTAACAGTGACTTAAATTACATAAACAGTGAACTTGATAAACTATATATGGAAAATAAGAATATTGTAACAGCTCTAACCAAGCACAGAAAAATATGAAAATCTTTGCTTGATTCATCGTCTACACTTATGAAGGACTGATCAAGCGATTCAACGAAGAAGTAGAAACGGCACGTAAACTAACAAAAAGTGTTAATAATAACAGGAAAAGTAGTTTTATAAATACTAAATTAGTTACGGGGGCTTTACTAATAGACGAATTAAACGAAGATATAACCACAGCAATAAACGCTATTAACGACGGAAAACACGGCATTTTGCATCCAAAAATATTGGCACCTAGAATATTAAGAGAAATCCTCGGCGAATTCGAGATAGTACACAGTACAAGATACCATTTTGATAATACTGAAGACAATTACCAGCACATAATTGCCATCAGCAACATCCAAGTAGACATAGTTCAAGGATCATTCACATACCTTGTTAAAATAGCAGTCTTAGAGAAGAAAGAAGGTATAATCAAACGACTTATACCTTTATCTGAGCGCATCCATGAAACCTATTTAGCAGTCATACCGGATCACGAATCACGACATAAAATTATCAAACGAATTTAAACAAATCGATTACAAAATATGTGAAAGGAAACAGCCTAGCTACAGATTAAGAGACACAAACAGTTGAGATTCCTCTTCACTCAAATGATATGCAGATATTAAATGCAATAAATCACCCTATCTTTTACACAAAGAAACATACATTTTCGTATAAGACGGGTATATTATAATACCCGCTTATGAATTAGAAATCGATGCATTATGCCCTCACGAATTAAAGACTTTAAAAATAGACTGAGCGACGTTAATCACTGGAACGGGATGTACATTACACTCAGGCAATATCGATCTAAAGCTACCAAATTCTCAGACCTTGCATAAGATTATTTCTGCAAATGTAACTTACGAATTAAATGATGACATGAAGGAATTAGAAATGTTAAAAGTCAGATTAGTACAATTGTCGCAACAATGCGATAACGACGAATTGCTACGCGCAAGATTAAGACCCGACGGTACCGAAAATATGGTCAGTAAGATAGGCTCATAAAGACGTATGCATACCTGGACCGAAAAATCATTAGAATGGTTAAGATATGTAGGATAACCCGCACTAACTTTAATCGCATTCTATTTACTCTATAGATGTGGAATAATCAACCTGATAAAATATAGTACACCATTAAGCCATTTCCCTTTCGGGGTAGGCGTGACACTACCCGATTCGGGTAGTGTTTCTAGGTGGATTATTTATTATTAGTACTACTAGTGTGGGCTCACCACACCCACGACGGGCCAACAGCACGCAGTATTCCCGAACGGTCACCCATCCAAGTACTAACCGCGCACAGCACTGCTTAACTTCAGTGATCTTACGAGAACTGGTGTTTTCAGCGTGGTATCGCCGTTGGCGATGTATAATTTCGAAAACATGCCTTTTTTGTGTAAAAACTAAGGTAAATGCAAACGCGATCCCACATGTAGTAGCATATAGAACCTTCCCCACGGAAGAACCATTATTTAAAAAATCGGATAGTTCGTTTTTCTAATGATAAGCAGAAGTTATGATAAAGTATTGAGAGGACTAAATACAGTCTAGGAAGGGGGTGTAACTTAGTCATAAGCGCCCCAACTACGAATAGATAAACCTAGCTATATAAGCTTAACTATGAATGTACCTAGGCAGTTATACTGATAGCCTTGAACCTTATTATTTAATATTATACCATTGAGCCATTTCCCTTTCGTGGTAGGCGTGACTTGCTCGGTTGGAAAACAGTAGTGTGTAGATGGGTATATAGGTATAAGGTAGATAGGTATATAGGTGTAAGGTATGGTTATTTTAGATTAATTTAGAACTCTCGTGTCATTTAATTAAATGACACGTTCGTTCTGCAACACTGCTCCGACCCAGGTTACTGATCAATCACTCTAGCGATCACCCCAAGTGAAGAGCCTCACAGAATTGTTATGTGTGGTTCCCCACTTTGGCCCATTAGTATCCAAGGTCATTGTTTCAGGCGTCATTCACTCTATTTATAAGCTACTTGTGGCCACACTTTTCTGTCCTGGCATACTACTGTAGCTTCCTTCCCGTCCATGCATTTTTTCATGCAAACTCTTGTGTTTCTATGGCTTCTTATGACTCATCGGATTAATGTCTCATTCACAGATTCTAGCCATTCTTTCGGTGGTTTACCTCTGGGCATTCTGCCATTTACTTTACCTTTATAAAATTGTTTGGTCAGTCGTTCATCTTTCATTCTTTCAAGATGTCCGAACCATCTTCATTTATTTATTTCCCATATATCAACTAGTGTCTCTCCTGTACCGCATTCTCGGAGGATTATCTCGTTTTGGACTTTGTCCATCAGTGTTTTCCCGCATATTTTTTTTACGAGGGAAGGTGAAAAATGTGCCAACACACACCGAGAAGGGTCTCTCAACGAGGCTGCCTTTCTGAATGCCAAGCAACTCCTTGTCCCGGGCGACGGTCTGTTCGGGGCTTATCTTCCTTTGCGGCGCAGAGGTAGCATTGCGGTGTGCTTTCGCGTACAGCAGCTTTATGCCACTCTTTGCCGCATCGCCAGCATGGTTTGGTCCTATCTGGACCCTCGCAGTTCGCTGCCATGTGGCCGAAGCCTAGGCAGCGGTAGCAATTTATTGCCTCCGCCTTCTTGTACACACGACAGGATACCCACCCCACCTTAAGGTGTCCAATGCGCACCAGACTTAAGCCAGATCTTCTGCCAGCTCCACAAAAGCCTTCAGATTGCCTCTGATGGGTCTTTTCGTGAGGCTGACCCTGATGACTCCAACCGGTTTGCCAAAATGTTTTCGAACGGCTTCCCCTACTTCTTCTGCATCTGTCATCGTATCGAGGTCCAGGATCTCGACCTCGGTGCGAGGGACAAGCTCACGTACGCTACACCCGTAACCAACCGCCTCCTTCATGTCAGCCGACAGCTCAGCTCTGCCCTTTGATCAGGTCCCAGTTCTACTAGAACCTCACCGTGTTTCGATTGCCTGACCCCCTTGATTTTTACACCCACGGCGTCAGGTTTCACCTTCTTCTTAAGATCCTTGAGGACCGTCGCGTAGCTAAGTCCCTCGGTCGGTTTGATAAGGACCACCTCGGTTGTAGCTCGCATCTGCCTCTTCTTCTGGTTCTATTTCCACTTTGGTGCAGACTCTGTTTTTTCCCACATTTTTCGGTGTCGAGGTCGTTGGCGCTGGAGCGTTACGTTTCCTCGGCTTTTTTCTTTTCAGCTTGGAAGGAATCATCTCTACTGGACTCAGGGTGGTCTCCCTCTTTCGCTTTCTATCACGAGGAGTAGGATCTGCCACGGCTTCATCAGTCTGAGTGTAGCTTTCGTCTGTCTTCTTCTTTCGGGTCATGGCTCTCGTTTGGGCAGTTTGTCCAACATTCTTGATCAAATCCCTATGAAGCCCTTCGGTCGTCATAGAGTGATAGCACAGTTCGTTTATGAGTCACTTCACTCGTTCCAGCCCTTCCCTAATTGGAAGCCACATATGGGGTAAAATTTCCCAAGTGTCCCCGCCTAAAATTTTGTTGTCGCCTATCTTATTCAAACTCCGCCAGATTGTAGTGCTAGTGGACCTCTTTATATTCTGTAAAGGGGGCGCACCTAGTATAACGGGTTGTCAAGATACAGGGGCCCGCATTTTCGACGATTCACCCCGACTGCTAACATTCAATTGTACATAACTCCTGTTACAGTTATCCAATTTAACATTTTTATGCGGGTTCTAGAAAGGTATTTTAACAAGGTTTACAACAAAAATAACCAATGAACAATAAAAAATTATTTCACCTTGATTTTTCATTTTAAAAAACATTTTTGTGATTTTCTCCCAATGCGGCATTTTTAATATTTTTTTAGTTAGGCTAGAAAAAAAGCTTAATTTTTTCTCTTGAAAAACCCCCCAGAACGAAAATGGGATGGAAAGTATTGGTTGAGTTGTAGAAGGTCACAAGAGCGCGGGTGCCCCGCGCCAACGAGCCACGGACGAATATTTCATTTCATCCTTACTTTCATGTAGCTGGAGAACGATTTACATATTTTCTTAAATAAAATTTTCAAATGGTTCTATTGTAGGAAAACGATAGTTAATAATAAAATCATTAACGATTTTGTTGGATGGTTCTGCTTATCTGTTACATTTCGAGATGGTTTTTAATAAGTCGTCTTGTATGCCACGTTTTGGTGAGTTTTTTTGGTGTTAATCTCTTTGCCTTTAACAATTTTTGACGTGATTCTCCTTGCCTTTCACATTTCGGGGTGCTTTTTTATGTGAGTCCCCTTGCCTCTCACGTTTTGGGGTGCTTTTTTATGTGAGTCCCTTGCCTCTCACGTTTTGGGGTGCTTTTTGGTGTGAGTCCCCTTGCCTCTCACTGTGTTACTCAAAAATTGATTTTTTGTTCAGCTTAACGTTCACTTTGATCTTCTCTTCGCGATCTCTTTGCGATTTTTCTCTTCGGGAAAATGTCATACTGTGAAGATGACGAATACTTCTTCAAAATCAGAGTCGATTCTGAAGAGGGTACAAAGTGATAGTATTTTTGTGTGCTTGGCATATTCTTTGCAGAGTCGAATCGAGTTTTAAGGTTTTCAGCAGTGGCGGCATGATTTTCTTTGGAAATGAAAAATATTACCGTTTCAGGCAAGTTTTTTAGCCCATTGATATAGAGCATCAGCAGTCAAAATCTGATTCTGAGACGATGCCTGGAGACTTGCACGTGCGGCGAGTCTTTTCAAATTGCCCCCAATTCCATCACATGGTCCTTTTCCATGTGCAGTTGCGTGAAAGTGCCATTCCGTCTGAATACCGAAGTCTGCTTCATGATATAGCAGATTTGCAAAATTGTACTTATTTTCAAAATGTTGTGCTGCACCATCGGTAGAGTAAATAATTTTTTTTGGTTTGAAATTATCTTTTAGGTATTTGGTTATAACTTTCTGAAATTCGTAAACAGATATTGTTTCGTGATTTAGGTTGTCGGATAAAAGAGCTAGATTGCGATGTTTTAATTCATTACCCTCTTTGTAATAGATGACAGTTGTATAGATCGTGACCTAATTTTTGTTACTTGTGAGCAGAAACATAATTTTTATCAATTATTAAAACAACTGAGTCACTACAGCACGCCTAGTAGCGCCGTGGCTCGTTGGCGCGGGGCACCCGCACTCTTGTGACCTTCTACAACTCAACCAATACTTTCCATCCCATTTTCGTTCTGGGGGGTTTTTCAAGAGAAAAAATCAAGCTTTTTTTCTAGCCTAACTAAAAAAATATTAAAAATGCCGCATTGGGAGAAAATCACAAAAATGTTTTTTAAAATGAAAAATCAAGGTGAAATAATTCTTTTATTGTTCATTGGTTATTTTTGTTGTAAACCTTGTTAAAATACCTTTCCAAAACCCGCATAAAAAAATTAAATTGGATAACTGTAACAGGAGTTATGTACAATTGAAGGTTAGCAGTCGGGGTGAATCGTCGAAAATGCGGGCCCCTGTATCTTGACAACCCGTTATACTAGGTGCGCCCCCTTTACAGAATATAAGGAGGTCCACTAGCACTACAATCTGGCGGAGTTTGAATAAGATAGGCGACAACAAAATTTTAGGCGGGGACACTTGGGAAATTTTACCCCATATTCCTCCTCGTGCTGCTAAAGTCCACCATTTCCTTTAAAGTGCCTCGTAACTCTTCAAAAAGAGCATACGTCTTTGAGAGTTTGGCATCCATTTCTGCGATGTCCATCTTGTTCACCGATACTTCCACCTCCTCCGTCACGTCCAAAGGACCACCCAACTCCTCGCAGACGCTCCTGCCAAAGTACGATTGGATCCCCCAAAATTCCATGGAACCGGCACCGGCCACCGGGGCCCTTGTTACGACTTTTACTTCCTCTAAATGATCAAGTTTGGTCATCTTCCCGGCAACATCGGCAATGCCGAAGCACTGCCACGCACCAGTCCGAAGACCTCACTAAATCATTCAATCGGTAGTAGCGACGGGCGGTGTGTACAAAGGGCAGGGACGTAATCAACGCGAGCTTATGACTCGCGCTTACTGGGAATTCCTCGTTCATGGGGAATAATTGCAAGCCCCAATCCCTAGCACGAAGGAGGTTCAGCGGGTTACCCGGGCCTTTCGGCCAGGGAAGACACGCTGATTCCTTCAGTGTAGCGCGCGTGCGGCCCAGAACATCTAAGGGCATCACAGACCTGTTATTGCTCAATCTCGTGCGGCTAAAAGCCGCCTATCCCTCTAAGAAGATTTATTTGTACGTTGGTAGTAAAAACCCACCGACCGAGGCCGGGGGCCTTCAAGATACCAGAAGGTACGCCTATTCAGCAGGCTAGAGTCTCGTTCGTTATAGGAATTAACCAGACCCGATTGGAACCGGCGGGGAGATTTCTACTCCCTTGGGGTCGTGTGTTTTGTCGTACCCGCTCATGACTGGCTTCCTGTTCGGGGTTCCTTCTCCTAGCTGGTTTCTGTCCACCCCGGGTATTTGATTTCCCCGGTACCACCCATATCTGGGAGGCATTCCCCTATCCGCAACCTGGGGAGTCGCCCGATGGGGGACCAGCAACCCCACACGAGGTTTTCCCCCATATTGTGCGCAGAGGTTTCATGCCAATCGCGTTAATTTTGCTCCCATCCTTTTCTTGACAGGTCCTCGTCTCGCTACCGTATCCCAGCAAAAAAGAAAGTATTGATACGAATTGAATTGAAAAGACTAAGACACCCTGCAAATCCCGCTTTGCGACAATGACGCATTGGACCTATGTGTCAATGCATGTAAATTCGTGAAGACGGTATCTCAATTTTCAATCTTTCTATACGTGCAAATACAGTGCAAAAGTCTAAAGTCAGTAAATACACTTCAATGCGTCAGCACGCAAACGCTTCAACAATGGTCAATGCGTCTGAATTCGTAGAGTAAAATACACACTTGAATTCGCCCCAATGCGTCACGGCGAATTTCAGCAAGTGTTGATTTGAACAATTTAATCCGTAACAGGAAAACGAACGTGCAGGGCATATATAGAATTTATTGTAAATGTTTAGTAAATTGTCTCGTAGCTCAGTGGCTGGTACTCTGGACTGATACACGAGGGATCGCTGTTTCAAGTCTCGACGCATGCACATTTTATTAATTTTTTTTCTGATTGATCTCGACCACGCATTCATATGAATTCACACGCATTCAATTCGCGCTGTCTCAATTCATCTAAATGCGTCTCAATGCGTTCGAACGAATCAGAAAACGGGATTCACGCACATTACAAAAATGTTAATTCGCCCCAATCCGTGTCAATTCTTTCTTTTTTGCTGGGATATTACAGTCGGTACGAATATAGAATTATGTATGGCTATTTTAGCTTTTTTCCATATGTTTTTATTTGTGAGGATGGACACTGCCCTACCGATAACCTTCTTACCCTTATTTATGCGCCTATCTAACTCCCCATCTGTTTTTCCGTTGCTAGTGAATAGGCTACCCAGATATAAGTACTTGTCAACTTGTTCTAATCTCTTGTCATTCGGGACGATGTTGCATATTGTTTTCTCACTTTTTCCTTCAAAAACCATGATTTTTAATTTATTTACGTTAATTTTGGGGCCCATGTTCTTCATGCTTGTATTAAGTTTATTTAACATTCTTTGCAAGTTCTCGATAGATTCTGCCATAAAAATCTTGTGATCTGCGAAAGCTAACCCACGTACCTTCACTGTTTCGAGATCTAAACCTTCTTCGTCGCAGAGGGCCATTCTTAGACACTCATCCATAAATATGATAAATAGCCATGAGGACATAACGCATCCTTGTTTCACGCCTTGCATAATACCCAACCAGTCACTCAGTTTCCCATTTACCATTACACTCGCTTTACTACCTGTATATATTGTTTGTATTGCTTGGATGATTTAAGGACTTCGCAAAGCTTACTTCTATTTACTTTGTCAAATGCTTTTTCAAGGTCAACAAATGCACAGAAAATTTTCTTTCCTACTCTCAAGCTTTTTTCTGTGATCTGTTTTAAGCTAAATATCTGATCTGTACATGATTTTCCTGGCATAAATTCACTTTGGACTTCCCATATCTTTTCTTCTGTAATTTCCATTACCCTACAAATAAGTATTTTTGAGTATATTTTACTTTCGGTACTTCGTAAGCTGATACCTCTGTAATTACTGCAGTTGCTTTTATCTCCGTTTCTTTTGTATATTGGTGCGGTAATCGCTTCTCTTCAATCGTCTGGGACTTCTCCCATCTCGATACATAAATTTATCAATTCGCACAACCTGTGAGGAATGTACTCGCCACCGTATTTAAGCATTTCAGCGCCAATACTGTCTACACCAGCAGCGTTACCGTTTTTCAAGTTCTTACTTATATCTGTAACCTCAGTGACGCAGACTTGTTCAATTGGGTTTTCTAATGCATTATGTTCTATGTCCCAAACTGTTGCCCTATATCTTCACCTCCTCATAGTTCTTTAAAAGTCTCTTAAAGCGTCTACTAAACCTTGCTAATTTTAATAAAGAAATTGCTTAATTTTAAACACTTAATTTTTTAGGCTTGGATTTGACAATTTTTATTGTCAAATCTCTAAATTTTTCTTTGTTCAATTCGAAACGTTCATCACTTGAAAATGTACGTTTTGTAATGTTTGCTTGAAGCCTGCCAGTCACGTTTTTACTTTTGCAAGAATTGCAAATTTTTAATATATTACAAAATAGGTCTGGTTTTTAAATTTCTCAAAATTGTGAAAATTATAAATAAAAACCTAATAGTTAAAGGATTTTGAATTGATAACCACGTTCATAAGGTTTAAAATTGATTACATTTAGTTCGAAACTTAATGAATTAGATAATTTATCAAATCAATAGTGTTTGAAATTCCTTAATCGTTATTTGTTTTAAATTTAAATCGTTAAAAATTGCAAACTCAGAAATGAAATTCTTTGAATACGTTAATTATTTATGTGACCAATTTCTATTGTGCTCAATCTTGTACAAATGTACAATTTCAAAACGAAAGTCTTAGTAGTTAATCGAAGAATTTTGAGTACTTTTTCAATCTGTTGAATTTGTATGGCCCTGAATCTAGTATTTTTCTACTTTAAATGTTTTAATTTTAAGGGGGTCATCCCGTGTGACGGTTTCAAAAAAAAAATTTTTGTGCATAAATCCAATCTAGAGTATTTATAGAATATACTGGTAAAGTAATTTTCCAAAATTCGAAGTGGTTGGAAAGTTACAGCAGTAAGAAGTTAAGGTCTTTAGAGCGCGCGTCCGACCGTCGACGGGGCCGAAAACAAGATCTATTGTGTACCTTCGGATTTGTCAGAGGCCAATTCTATTCACACGCAGATATACGCACACATATTTAGAGGGCACTGCTGTCCTGAAAGTCTGAAATTCAGATCGAATGTAACGGTTCCTTAGTTTTGACTTTACATTCAGCGGCGTAGCAGCTATAACACCCGAACTTTCAAACGCGTTTTTCTCGAAACTACATTTTTAAACTGGTGACCATGATTTCTCAAAAACGGTTCAGTCGATTGCTTTCAAATTTCAATGGTACATTCAGCACACGGACGGCTATCGCCGGAACTAGGATTTTTGAAAAATATTGAACCGTTTTTTTTTATAAAAAAGTAGTCGTAAAAAATCATGAAATTTTGGGTCTTAATGTTTAAAAGCATATAAAAACTTAAATTTTCAAGATTTTCAAAAAATCCTAGTTCCGGCGATAGCCATCCACCTACAGATTAACATTCGATATTTTTGCATATAAAAATTCAGAGTTACTACTAAAGATTGAATAAATATATAGTAAAAATTTGGAAGCTCTGTGTTTTTTAATTCCGCTAAAAAAAATTTCGGAAAAATCTTTTTAAAAAAGGCTGTCACACGGGATGACCCCCTTAAAATGGTTCAGCATTATATTACTTTTGGAGATGTTTTCCTCTCCCCTGGCCAAACGTCCAAGCGAATATGAGTACTTCTAATAAAAGTCGGATGTAGCCGCAAAGTCAATTGTGTGATTAAATTCATACAGTGATAAGCCTACCATAGTAAAGAAAAATGTTCACATGTCCATACCCGGTGAAAAATTGAGTCCTACACGAAGAAACTCTGACACGAGCGGTTCGTGCTAAAATACATTTTTTTTGTAGCCGCTCGTGTTAATGGCAACAGCAGCGCGAGCTTGGTACGTGTTGCGATTGACCCGGTCCGTTCTTATGATTGGCAACAATCTCTCGTGTTAATATTCAATAGCGCGTGGTGTCAAATAGCTCTAACGTTTAGTGACAACCTCGCTGGTCTCTCGGCTCATTCGCCGCAACATCTTTCATTTCTTTTCAAACTTCACTATGCTGATCGAGAAGAACTAACCTGCATGCACGTCATGATTGATTATTCGTGCAATTTAATCATAAATCAATAAACGTGTGGCTAAGATCGGTTAGCAAGTGATTTACTGTTTTTGTTCCAATATAATCATTATAGTTTTAATTTATAAATCCGATGATCTAAACAAAAATTTGTACGTATAATTTCAAAAATTCTAATAATTAATTTTGGAAGTTTAAAAATAAATGAAATCATTTGCAGTTCTACTTCTAAAACTTTATTTCCAACCTTCAAATCTTACCCTTTTCTTGAGAAACTTCTAATAAAAATTTTTTTCGGAAATTTTACTGTCGCAGCTTTCTATTGCAAGTGTTACTTCTCAGATTATCTATGTTAATTTTTGTTCTTGATACACTACCGTCGGAAATTGTGCGCACGAATCGCGTGAGCGCTATTAAAAATCACTGCTGACTTCAAACCACGATATTTCGGCGAAAGAAAGAGATAGGGCATTTTTCAAAAAACAGTTGGAAAGCTCATGAAATTTCACGTCTATTGGTGCCCAACAAATATTTTTTTGACCTTCTGAAAATAGTACAGCACTTGAGAAGTTCAAAAAAAAATCAAGATTTTCTCAAATTTTCTACCTCAAATTCCACTTTAATCTCCTTCGTTGAGGCAGGACCGAATAGGCCACGCACTAAGGTGGCGCCTAAGTGGACATTGTCCTATTTTTCAATATGGATATAATATTAGATTCAAATAATTGTTAACAATCACAAATAACAATAAATATATTTTTTTTCATTCACCATGATTTGAAATAAAAATTACTAATGAAGAGAACCAAAAGTATAACAGGCGCCACCTTAGTGCGTGGCCTATTCGGTCCTGCCTCAACGAAGGAGACGAGCAGCAGACCAGCCGAGAACCGTGATCGTCGATTAAAATTGAGCTCAGATACGATTGAACATTTTTAATCATATCTCGGGCACGCATGAAGATTTTTTAAGTTTTCTTGTCTTAAATTAAAGATAAGATTTCAGGCTCAATATCGTATAATTTCAGGTTTTTGAAAAAATGTGCCTAGGTCGTGCAAAAAGTTGAATTTGAGGTAGAAAAATTGAGAAAATCTTGATTTTTTTTTTAACTTCTCAAGTGCTGTACTATTTTCAGAAGAGCAAAAAAATATTTGTTGGGCACTAATAGACGTGAAATTTCATGAGCTTTCCAACTATTTTTTGAAAAATGCCCTACCTCTTTTTTTCGCCGAAATATCGTGGTTCGAAGTCAGCAGTGATTTTTAATAGCACTCACGCGATTCGTGCGCACAATTTCCGACGGTAGTGTAGATCTAATGAAATTGAATCAAATTTTATCAAATATGATTGATGAAATTAATCCAAGATTAATTTTTATAATGAATTTACCTATTTCATTAATTGAATTCTTATGAAAATCCTACTTTGAAAGTTCTGTTCAAAAATATTTTCTTCACATTGTGCCTATTTCATCAATTAACATGATTCTGATGAAAATTCTACTCTGAAAGTTCTGTTCAAAAATATTTTCTTCAAATTGTATTGCGAAAATTAAAATTATATGAGAACTTAACAAAAATTAAATTTATTACATATTTTTCTATTATGTAATATCACTGAACTTACTGACTTCTTTATCATTTTTTGAACTGTTGTTTCACCATGTATGAATCGTCTAAAAACTTTCAAAATTTGTTAATGCGGCGAGTGAGTCGAGCGACGTGCGCGGTTGTCACTAAACGTCAGAGTTATTTGACACCGCACGCGCTATTGAAAATTGACACGACAGTTTATTGCCAATTCCAAGAACAGGCCGGGCTAAACGCAACACTTACCGAGCTCGCGCTGCTTTTGCCATTAGCGCGAGTAGCTCGTGTGAATTATTGAGCGGTCAGTGCGTTGACAAGTGTCACGCCTCCTCAGAACCAAGTTTTACTTAAATGAGCAGGCTAAAGTTTGTACCTCAGAAATTATGTTTTGGGGATGCCTCCTGAGTATTTTTACAGAATATGAAAAAAAATCGTTAGGCCCCCTTTTAAAATAACTCGATATTTGTTGTTTTTTCATCAATTTATGTGATTTTTTTCGAAAGGAACAAGTAATAAGTAACGTTTCCTGCACTAAAAACCTTCAATTTGGCGCCCAAAATAAGTTCCTGTGTGATTAATATTGATGGACTTTTCGATCCCTTTTAGATTTTGGAAAATATGTGGAAGACATCAGTTTTTTCAAGATTCCACAATTCTGGTCCATTTGTCGTTAAAATTCTAACATCCAAAAAGAAAGTCCAAAAATTTCCAAAGAATTTAAAAAAAAAAGAATGTTCTAGCATGAATGATTCAGAAGTTATGACCTTTTAAACAGATTTTTCAGTGAAAAAAACTTTAAATCTCTTCCTTTTCGCACAATATCTTATCCCCTGTACACCCTAAATGAAAGTTGTGTGGAAATAAATTGAAGAAGATTAAATAATCTTCAAAACTAAACAAAAAAATAATTGATTCTAGCTTTCACAGAACAGAAGTTGTAGTCTCTTATAGCAGGCTGCTTTTTGTGGAATTCTTTTTACAAATTGAAAAATCAAATTGTGGTAACTGTTTTGTTTCAACGTTATAACCCAATACATTTCTCAATCACTAA
>CAKNXH010056840.1:8698-48090 GCA_932178445.1 Andricus quercusramuli
TCCAGCCAAAATAAAAACAATTTTCTTACAAAACAGTTGACTTTACTACCCAAAAATATTAATTTTCAGCTAAGAAGATTAATTTTCTACCAAAAAAACGAATTATCAATAAAATACATCAACTTTGACACAAATAGTTGAATTTTCAGCCAGAAAGATTGGTTTCCTACTAAAAAAAATATGAATTTTCAACCAAATTCATCAAGTTTTAATCGAAAAGTTGAATTTTTAACCAAATAGTTGATTGTTTCAACTAAAAATGATCAATTTTCAACCAAAAGTGCAGTAGTAAAATATTTATTACTAAAATTATTTTTCAATAACAAAAAAAGCGAATTTTTTACAAATCCGTTGAATTTTTTTCCAAATAATTGAATTTTCAACTAAATTGTTGAATTTGCCAGCCAAAAAGACGTGTTTTCTATAAAACAACCATATTTTGTTGAAAATTTGTCTTTTTTTGGATGAATTCAACTGTTTTTTATTTAAAATAAAAATCTTTTTCGATATGATGTATCTGAAATTGTGAAAAACACTTTTGGACTTACAAACAAAGTAATAAATAAATCCAAAAAATAAATGGTTCTTCTGAATTTTTATTTTGTACTCAAAATTATTTCGCCGATATGTGAAAACGTTATGGTTTTAGGGTGACGACTAGTTTCATATGAAAATGAAATTTACAAATTGAATTCTAACTTTTGAAATGTAATTTTTGCAGAGACGATTGCAGAAGGAGTTGATGTCCCTAATTCGCGAGCCGCCACCGGGAATGCACGTGGATGGAGAACATGTGGACGAAAATTTGACTCAGTGGATTGTACATATGGAGGGTGCAAAAGGAACTTTGTACGAAGGGGAGCGCTTTCAATTACAATTTAAATTCAGTTCCAAATACCCGTTTGACTCGCCCGAAGTTACGTTTATTGGAGGAAACATTCCCGTACACCCTCACGTTTACAGCAATGGTCACATCTGTCTCTCAATTCTCACAGATGATTGGTCTCCTGCCCTTAGTGTCCAAAGCGTCTGCTTGAGCATTGTTTCGATGTTGAGCAGTTGCAAAGAAAAGGTAAATATACGCATCTCAGAAAAGAATGTCTATAAATCCGGATTTTTATATGTTTTAAATCGGTCGCATAATCAAGACTGTTTCCTCTTCTAAAAATTCCTTCATTAATAATAATGATAATCATTAAATAATAATAATTTATTACTATTTTGCTACTATTTCGAAAAAATTTACACTAAAGACGCTATTTTGTCATAATTGTCCACCAATTCCACTATTTCTTTACTTTTTCTTGACAAATATTTATGAATCTCTTCGCTTATTGGCTAAAATAATATGCTCGCCGTCTCAAGTAGTTAAATTGTCAGTCAAACAGATGCATTTTCAACACAGAAGATTAATTTTCCACCAACAAAGATGAATTCTCAACAAAATATATACCTTTTGAACCAAATAGTTGAATTTTCAAACCACAAGATTAATTTTCTAAAATAAAAGACCCATTTTCAATAAAATAAAGAATAATTTTTAACCAAATAGATCAATTTTCAACCAAGAAGATTAATTTTCTACCAGAAAAGACGAATTTTCAACAAATTATACAATTTTTTAAATAAATAGTTCAAATAATATATCTGATGCTAGTCCAAATTTTATTTGATTAATTTTATTTTATATTTCTCTTCATTTCTAAAAACATTTAACTTATTAGTTGAATTTTTAAACTAAAAATACAAATTGTTAACTAAAAAGTAGGACAGTTAAATTTTCATTCAGGAGAATTAATTTTCAATTTAAAAAACGAATTTTCTACCAAACAGTTTAATTTTGTACCAGATTATTGAATTTTCAATCCAAAACTACGAATTGTCTACAAAACAGTTGCATTTTCAACCAAGTAGTGGACTTTTTAACAAAAAATGTAATAGCTGATATTCCAATAAAAAAAAAGAATTTAATTAAAAATAAAAAACAGTTGGATTTAACCGACAAAATGAATTTTTAACAAAAAAAAAATCGATTTTCTACCAAAAAGGACAAATTTTCAACCAAATAGTTAAATTTTCTACCAAATTGTTGAATTTTCGTGTGGAAAATACGAATTTTCTACAGGACCGTTACATTTTTAACCTAAGAATGTGAAGTTTCCACAAAAAAGTTAATTTCCAACCAATAGGTTGATTTTTCAATTAATTAGTTAAATTTTCAGTTAAAAAAATGAATTTTTAGTAAACAAAATTTTTTTAACTTAAAAGATGAATCTTGAACCAAAACAATTAACTTTCCAGGAACTATTTCAACTTTTAACTAAGCAGTTGAATTTTCAACGAAAAATGTTGATATTAAATCAAAAAAGGAATTCAATTTTAAATGAAAAATAGTTGGATTTAAACAACAAACATGAATTTTTAACAAAATACATGAATCCTGAACTAAACCAGAATAATTTTCAACCAAACAGTGGCACTTTTAACCAGAAAAATAAATTTTCTACCAAAAAAGGCGAATTTTCAAGGAAATAGATACATTTTCAATCAAATAATAAAATTTTCTACCTACTTGTTGAATTTTCAACCCGAGAAGATGAAGTTTCAAGAAAAAAGTTAATTTTCAACGAATCAGTTGAATTTTCAGTTATCAAAATGAATTTCTAACCAGAAAAAGACGAATTATTAACTAAAATTATGAATCTTGAACCAGAAAAATTAACTTTTAAGATAGGAGTTGTACATTCAACCAAGGTGTTAATTTTTCAACCTAAATAGTGGAATTTTCAACAAGAAATATAATAGTTGGTCTTTAACAAAAAATCTTAATTTAAAATAAAAAACAGTTGGATTCACCCTACAAAAACGAACTTTCAACCACATTCTTGAATCCTTAACTAAAACAGATTATTTTTCAACCTAATAGTTCCATTTTTAACCAAAAAAGGCGAATTTTCAACAAAATATAGAAATTTTCAGACAAATATTTGATGTTTTTCACCAAATTATTCGATTTTCGAGCCAAAGATATGAATTTTCTACAGAACAGTTAAATTTTCAATTCGCGAATATGAAGTTACAAGAAAAACAAGTTCATTTTCAACCAATCAGTTGAATTTCCAATAATGTAATTAAATGTTCAGTAAAGAAAATGAATTTTCAACCAAGGAGTTTATTTTTCAACCTAAAAAGATGAATTTGCAACAACAAATATTTTAATTTAAAATAAAAAACAATTGGATTCAACCAAGAAAAAACAATTTTTAACACACAAAAAAAATCGAATTTTCAACCTCAGAAGATGAATTTTCAATGAAAAATGTAATAGTTGATATTTAAAGTAAAAATTTTCCAGCCGAAATACGAGTTTTCTACAAAGTAGTTGAATTTTCAACTTGAAAATATTAATTTTCAACAAAAAAGTTAATTTCCAACAAAAAAGTTAATTTTCAACAAAAAAGTTAATTTTCAACCAAATTATTGAACTTTCAGTTAAAAAAATAATGTTATCCCAAAAAAAGACGAATTTTCAACGAAGTAGTTGAATTTTCAACCTCAGAAGATGAATTTTCAATTAAAAATGTAATAGTTAATATTTCAACAAATATATATTTCAATTGAAAGTAATAAACAGTTGGATTTAAAAAGCAAAGACGAATTTTTAATAAAATACAATCCTCAACTAAAACAGATTAATTTTCAATCCACTTTTCAAACCAAAAAATTGATTTTCTACCCAAAAAACATGAATTTTCAACAAAATACATGAATTTTCAACTAAACAAAGTCTTAACAAAAAATGGAGAAGTTAAATTTTTAGTTTAAAAAATACTTTTCAACAGAAATAAAATGAAATTTTCAACCAGTTTAAATCAACGAAAAAGGACGAATTTTTAATAAAATTTCCAGAAACGTCGAATTTTCAGTTTACGAAAGTAAGCCGAAAAAATTATGTTTCAATCTAGAAGATTAATTTTTTGTTAAGAAATATGAATTTTTAACGAAGTAAATTAATTTTCAACTATAAAAGATCAGTTTTCAATTAAAAATGGAATATTTACATTTTCAGGTAGAGCAAATTATTGAAAATAATTTTATACCAAAAAAGACGAATTTTCAACCTCAGAAGATTAATTTTCAACGAAAAATGTCATAGTTGATATTTCAGCAAATAAATATTCTAATTAAAAATAAAAAACAGTTGCATTTACAAAGAAAAGACAAATTTTTAACAAAATACAATCCTCATCTAAAATAGATTAATTTTCAATCAATTTTTCAAACAAAAAAATTGATTTTCTACCCAAAAAAACACGAATTTTTAACCAAATAGTAGAATTTTCAACTAAATAAAATAAGTCTTCAACAAAAAATAAAAAATTTAATATTTGTTTAAAACATTACTTCCGAACGAAAATAAAATGAAATTTTCATCCAAGAAGATTATATTTCTACCAAAAAATATGAATTTTCAACAAAATAAATGAATTATAAACTAAAAATGGATGAGTTACGTTTTCAGCTAGAGCAAATTATTAAAAAAAAAATGAATTTTCAGTAAAGAGTGAAAAATTTAACAAAATAGTTGTGGTTTCAACAATAAAGATAATTTTTTTAACAATCAGCAACCCTGAAAACCTTCCCCTCTCTAAGAAAAGAAATTTTTGAATTGATCAATATTTATCATTCTTTCAGAAAAGGCCACCCGACAATTCATTCTACGTGAAGACTTGTAACAAAAATCCAAAGAAGACAAAGTGGTGGTATCATGGTAAGAATCAGGAATCCTTTTCACTTTGAAAAATGATGTAAAAATCTATATTTTAATTTGAATGATGATAACTGTTTCTTTTTTTCTTTTAGATGACAGTGTATAACTTAGTTGACTGGCCAAAGTGAACGATCAAACTGTCAAATTTACGACAGTGCCTGACCACCCCGAGTGCTTTGACGCCCTATCCAGGGAATTAAAGAAAAAATTCTTCGAAATCATAAAAAAGTCAAGAGTATTCCTATATGTAGAACGAGAGACGTAAAATGCCGTTTTAATTATTACTCTTATTATCATTGTAATAAAAAAAGTAATAGTAACTCTGCGAATTATTGTGTTACGAAGAATGACATTTAAAGCGCGGATTGTTTCATTATAATAGTTAACAAAGTGAATTAGACTCTTAGACAGCTAATCATTTTCAGAGAAGAAAATAATGACGGAGAAAGGTATTAAGGTCGCTGAAAAAAGATGTTTGTCGTTTCGACACATGCTTAGAGTGCATACGTGTAGGTAATTGTTTATGTAAACTTAAAAAACAGTAGTGCAATAAGGCAATTTAGTACAATGTCGTAAAGAAAAGCATTTTAAATATTAACTAACACTCTGTTCATCGCTGTGTTTACATTTTCAATTGATAAAGTAAAATTAGGGTATTATTTTAAACTTTTGACTGTTCTGCTTTGAATTAATTTTTTTTTATTTGCTTCAACGCGATGCCTTGAATTGAAACAATTCGAGGTTATTCGAAGTATTTCAAACACTTCTAGCGTTCAATGTATTCCTACGTTTAGTTAATAAATCCAATTTTTTGCACAAAATTTAACTTTGTCTTTTAATAACAGAGAAAATTTTTTAAATTTCGCTTGGAGTTTACCCGGCCGTAGGTGACGCTAGTTGCTTTAGTCAATTTTTTCATTGATCAAATTTGAATTTTCGCGGAATTTTGACTAGAACAGCTAGCGCTCGACAGGTAGCGCTAGCTGCTTTAGTCAATGTACCGCGAAAATTCAAACTGGATACAAGAAAAACTGCTTTTATCACACAAATTAATAATAAAAGTTTATTCATAATGAAATGTAAGGTAAATTCACGTTGAAAAGAAAAAAAATTAATATTTTAATTACTGATCAGTTTTTCTGGCATAGTTCTGAATTTTACAAATATAACATTATTGTTTCAAAGCACAATTTTTAAAAGTTTTCGATTTTTCATGGCAAGAACTAACATGCGATATTTTCCAAGTGAAAATTGAACTGTTCTGTCAAAAATTCAACAATTTGGTTGACATTTTTTTCCTGACTGAAACATCTTTTTCGTTAAAAATTTAACCTTTTTTTAAATTGAACTTTTTTATTTGAAAATTCAACAAATTTGTTTAAAATTCGTTCTTAAGAGAAAATCTAGCTATTCCATTTTTGGTTAAAACTTTTTTTTTTTTTTTTAATTGAAAATTCATATATTTTATTGAAAATTCATATTTTTGGTTGAAAAATCATTTCTTTGGCATGAAATTAAATTTTTTGTTTAAATTCGTTTTTTTTTTTAATTTTTTTTTTTGTCGAAAATTAAATTTTTTTCACTGAAAATGTAACTATTCCATTTTTGGTTAAAACATCATTTTTTTCAGTTGAAAATGTATTTATTTAGTTCAAAAATGAACTACTTTGTTAAAAACGCTTTTTTTGTATTGAAGATTCATCTCCTTGATTGAAAACTCTAGTCTATTGAAAATTTGTATCTTTTTGTTGAAAATTAATTAAGTGAAAATTTAACTATTCCATTTTTGGCTGAAACTCTTTCTTTTTCAATTGGAAATTCATGTCTTTGATTGAAAATTCATCTCTTTTGGTAGAAAAATGATCTTTTTGTTAAAAATCAATTTTTTTGTTTGAAAAATAATTTCTTTGGTATAAAAATTGATTATTTTGTTGAAAATTCTTTTTTTTTTCCTTAAAAATGTATCTTTTTGGTTTAAAATTCAACTATATGGTTGAATTAATCAAATTTGGGTGAAAATTTATTTCTTTGGTTGAAAATTAAATTATTTTCTTAAAAAGACTTTTTTTTAGCTGAAAATTAATTGTTCTACTGAAAATTCACCTATTCCATTTTTTATTTGAAATTTTTTAATTTTTAGTTGAAAATGCATTTTTTAGTCGAAACATGAACTTTGTTCAAAATTCATTTTTTTCTTGAAGATTCATCTCTTTCATTAAAAATTTAACTATTTGAGTAAAAATTCGTATGCATTTTATTGAAAATTCATCTCTTTTGGTAGAAAATTATTCTTTTTGGTTAAAAATTCATGTTTTTGTTTGAAAAATAATGTCTTTGGTACAAAATGTAATATTTTTTTTTTTAATTCTTTCTCCTTGTGCTAGAAAATTTATCTTTTTTGTTTGAAAATTCCATTATATGGTTTACAAAATTTCAGTATTTTGTTTTAAACATTCTTTTTTTTTTTAAGTTGAAAATTCATCTCTTTAATTGAAAATTTAACTATTTTTGTGAAAATTCTTTTCTTTTTGTTGAAAATTTAATTATTCCATTTTTGGATGAAAGTTTTGTCTTTTTTAGTTGAAAATTCATGTATTTTATTGAAAATTCGTCTCTTTTGGTAGTAACACAATCTTCTTGTTCAAAAATTCATTTTTAAGTTTCACAAGCCATACGTTTGGTATAAACTTTAACTATTTTTTTGGAAATTCGTTTTTCTTTTCCCAGAAAATTTATCACCTTTGGTGAAAATTTAACTATGTGGTTTAAAATTTGTTTATTTTGTTGAAAATTCCTTTTTTTCTGTTCGAAAATTATTCTTCTTGTATATAACTTATTCTATTTTGGTTCAAAATTATATATATTTTTTTATTATAATTGAAAATCAATCCATTATGTTGAAAATTCGTTTTTTTTTTCTAAAATTATATTTTTTTTAACTGAAACTGTAGCTATTTCATTTTTGGTGGAAAATGTACCTTTTTTAGTTAAAAATTCAGCTACTTGGTTGAAAATTCATGCATTTTTTTGACAAATCGTCTTTTCCGTAGAAAATTTATATTCATGTTCAAAAATCCATCTTTCTGGTTGAAAATGGAACTTTTTTTATTACAAATTCCATTTCATTTTTTTGTTGGAGAGTTAACTATGTCATTTTCGGTTGAAAAGTTACCTTTTCTAGTTGAAAATTTAACCATTCGCTGTAAAAAAAATAGCAAAAATAATGAAAGGAAATTCAGAACTACAAGCCTTATTATTGCAAACTTTTATTAATAGATTGTATGAAAAAAGAAATTATTCATTTATCAAATTTGCATTTTCGCGGGACTTTGACCACAACAGCTAGCGCTGCCAAGCGGCAGATAAGCTCACCTCGATTTTTCAAATTCGTTAAATTTTTTTAAATATAAAATACAACAACCAAATTAAATTTTAGTATAATTAAAAACATCTATTAAATCTGCATTATCAAATAAACACAGAAAACTTGATTTAAAAAAACTAAATTTAACATTTTTCGCGATGATTATTGATATTGATCAAGCAGAAGAAAAAATGGCTGCATCATGAAACAAATTTTGTTTTGTTGTATGCACATTTCGAAAATACGTTTTTAAAACCCGAAGTTTGGTATTTTTTAAATATTAGGAATAAAACAATAATCGAAAATGTACCTCGGGGCCAATTTACGAATACGAAAACTGGGACTTTGTGCCATCGCCGGTATTTTAATTTTGGTGTATTTTTACTCTTCACGGACAGCTTCAACAAATTTAGGAGAAGATAGGATATCAATGAAAGCACTTCTCGCTGGTGCGATCAGAGCAGCAGAAATGGGAGGTTTAGAAATAATTTCGGTTCATAATAACATGCGATTAAATATTGAGAGCAAAGGAAAAACGAAGGAAGGTGAGTGAGGTTATGTTTACGCTCCACTTTGCGTATATACTATTCTGTATTATTTATCGTATAAATAATAAATTTAGTTGATAAAATTAATATTTAAGTTCTCAAAATAAAATACAGGATGACTGAAAATAACTGAAAATTACCAATTTTTGATTTAGAATTTAAACGTTCAAGATTTTGCCATTTCAAATTTAAATTGTTCAAAATTGTGTAATTTTAAATAAAATCCTTTATAGATCAAAGATTGTAAAATAAAAAAGGGTAAAAATAGAGTAATCTCATGTTAACAAAATCCAAAATGATTCGATTTTAATCTAAATAATTCAAAATTTTATAAATTGGGATTAAGAATTAAAACCTTCAACGTTGTTTCGTTTCAAATTTAAATTGTCCAAAATTGTACAATTTGAAATTAAAAGTCTTTGAAGCTGGATAATTGTAAAATAGAAAAAGGTAAAGTTTTAGTAAAATCCTGTTAACAAAATTCAAAATGATTTGAGTTTAACCTAAATAATTAAAAATTTTATAAATTGGGATTAAGAATTAAAACCTTCAACATGTTTTTCGTTTCAAATTTAAATTCTCCAAAAATATACAATTTGAAATTAAAATCCTTTATAGCTAAATAATTTTAAACTAAAAAATGGTAAAGTTAGAGTAAAATCATGTTAATAAAATTCAAAATGATTTGGTATCAATTGAAATGATTCAAAATTTTATAAATTGGGATTTAAAAGTTAAACATGTTCACGTTTTAAATTTAAATTGTTCAAAATTGTATAATTTTAAATAAAATCCTTTATAGATGAAAGATTGTAAAATAGAAAAGGGTGAAAATAGAGTAATCTCATGTTAACAAAATTCAAAATGATTTGATTTAAGTCTAAATAATTCAAAATTTTATATATTGGGATTAAGAATTACAACCTTCAACATTTTTTTCGTTTCAAATTTAAATTGTTAAAAATTCTACACTTTGAAATTAAAAGGTTTAAAAGCTGAATAATTGTTAAACAGTAAAAGGTAAAGTTAGAATAATATAATTTCAACAAAATTCAAAATAATTTGGTTTCAATTGAAATAATTCAAAATTGTATGAATTGGGATTTAAAAGTTGAACATGTTCGCGGTTTAAATTTAAATTGTTCAATATTGTACAGTTTTGAATAAAATCCTTTATAGCTAAAAGATTGTAAAATAGAAAAGGTTAAAAATGGAGTGATCTTATGTGAACAAAATTTAAAATGATTTGAGTTTAATCTAAATAATTCCAAATTTTATAAATTGGGATTAAGAAATAAAACCTTCAACATTTTTTTCATTTCAAATTTAAATTATCCAAAAATGTACAATTTGAAATTAAAATCCTTTATAGCTGAATAATTGTAAAATAAAAAATGGTAATGTTAGAGTAAAATCCTGTTAACAAAATTCAAAATGATTTTGTTTCAATTGAAATGGTTCAAACTTTTATAAATTGGGATTTAAAAGTTAAACATGTTCACGTTTTAAATTAAAATTGCTCAGAATTGTATAATTTTAAATAAAATCCTTTATAGATGAAAGATTGTAAAATAGAAAAGGGTGAAAATAGAGTAATCTTATGTTAACAAAATTCAAAATGATTTGATTTTAGTCTAAATAATTCAAAATTTTATATATTGGGTTTAAGAATTACAACCTTCAACATTTTTTTCGTTTCAAATTTAAATTATTCAAAAATGTAAAATTTGAAATTGCATTCCTTTATAGCTAAATAATTTTTAAGTAGAAAAATGTAAAGTTCGAGTAAAATCATGTTAAGAACATTCAAAATGATTTGAGTTTAATCTAAATAATTCAAAATTTTATAAATTGGGATTAAGAATTAAAACCTTCAACATTTTTTCGTTTCATATTCAAATTGTTCAAAATTGTACAATTTAAAAATAAAACTCTTTGAAGCTGAATAATTGTAAAATAGAAAAAGGTAAAGTTAGAATAATATCATGTTAACAGAAGTCAAAATGATTTAGTTTCAATTGAAATAATTCAAAATTTTATAAATTGGGATTTAAAAGTTGAACACGTTTACGTTTTAAATTTAAATTGTTTAAAATTGTACAATTTTAAATAAAATCTTTTATAGATCAAAGATTGTAAAATGGAAAAGGGTAAAAATGGAGTAATCTCACGTTAACAAAATTCAAAATGATTTGATTTTAATCAGCAAAATTCAAAATTTTATATATTGGGATTAGGAATTACAACCTTCAAACATTTTTTTCGTTTCAAATTTAAATTGTTCAAAAATGTAAAATTTGAAATTACGTTCCTTTATAACTAAATAATTGTGAAATAGAAAATGGTAAAGTTAGAGTAAAATCATGTTAACAAAATTCAAAATGATTTGGTTTCAATTGAAATGATTCAAAATTTTATAAATTAGGATTTAAAAGTTAAACATGTTCACGTTTTAAATTTTAATTGTTCAAAATTGTACAATCTGCAATAAAATTCTTTATAGCTAAATAATTGTAAATTATAAAAAGTTAAAATTGGAATAATGCCATGTTAACAAAATGCAACATTATTTGGTTTTAATTTAAATAACTCAAATCTCATAAATTTTAATCAGGAATTTAAATCTTCAAAATGTGGTCGCTTCAAATTTAAATTGTTCAAAATTGTACAATTTTAAATAAAAAGCTTTTATAGATAAATAATTGTAAAATAGAAAATGGCACACATAGTGTAAACTCATGTTAACAAAATTCAAAATGATTTGATTTTAATCTCTATATTTCATAATTTGATAAACTGGCACCAGGAATTGAATCCTTTAACATTTTTTCGTTCCAAATTTAAGTTGTCCAAAATTGTACAATTATTTGAAGTTATGATCCTTTATAGATAAAAATTGTTGTAAATTATAAAAGTTAAAATTTAAATGTTGTCATATTAACAAAATGCAACGTTATTTGGTTTCAATTTAAATAATTCAAAATTTTGTAACTTGACATTAAGAATTAAAACCTTCAGAATTTTTTCCTTTTTAAATCTAAATTGTTCAAAATTGTACAATTTGAAATTAAAATCATTTATAGCTTATTAATTGTAATTATAAAAAGTTAAAATTGGAATAATGTCATATTAACAAAATGCAAAATTATTTTTTTTTAATTTAAATCATTCAAATCTTATAAATTTGAATTGGGAATTTAAATCGTCAAAATGTTGTCGTTTCAAATTTAAATTGTTCAAAATTTTACAATTTTAAATAAAAAGCCTTTATAGTTAAATAATTGTAAAATAGAAAAGGTTAAAATTGGAATAATGACAGATTAACAGAATTCAACATTATTTTATTTCAATCTAAATAATTAAAAATTGTACTAATTGGAATTAAGAATTAAAACCTTTAACATTTTTTCGTACCAAATTTAAATTGTCAAAAATTATTGTACAATTTGAAATTAGAATCCTTTATGGTTAAATAATTGTAAAATATAAAAATTCGAAATTGGTATAATGTCATATTAACAAAATACAACATTATTTGGTTTTGATTCAGATAATTAAAATTTTATAATTCGAATTAAGAATTTAAACCTTAAAATGTTGTCGTTTCAATTTAAATTGTTCAAAATTGTGCAAGTTTGAATTAAAATCGATTAGCTAAATAACTGTAAAATAGAAAAGGTTAAAATTGGAATAATGGCAGATTAACTAAATTAAAAAACATTATTTAATTTCAATTCAAGTAGATAAAAACTGCATAATTTAGGATTTAGAATTTAAACGTTAATCATTTTCACGTTTTAAATTTACATTTTCCAGAATTGTACAATTTTAAATAAAGTCCTTTATAGCTGAATAATTGTAAAACAGAAAAAGGTAAAGTTAGAGTAATGTCATGTTAACAAAATTCAAAAGTATTTTGTTTTTATTTGAATCATTGAAATTTTATAAATTGGTATTTAGCATTAAAACCTTCAACATTTTTTTTGTTTCAAATTCAAATCATGAAAAATGGTACAATTTGAAATTAAAATCCTTTATAGCTAAATAATTGTAAAATATAAATAGTTAACATTGGCATAATGTCACATGAACAAAATGCAACATTATTTGGTTTTAATTAACATAATGAAAATTTTATAAATTTGAATTAAGAATTTGAACGTTCAAAATGTTGCTTGAAATTTAAATTTTTCAAAATTATACAATTTTGAATTAAAATGATTTAGCTAAATAATTGTAAAATAAAAAAGGTTAAAATTGGAATGTCATATCAACAATATGCAACATTTTTTGATTTTAATTAAAATAATTAAAATGACATAGATTGGGATTTAGTATTCAAACGTTTATCATTTTGCCATCTTAAGTTTAAATTGTTCAGAATTGTACAATTTCAAAATTCTTCGAAATTATACAATTCTAAATAAAAGTCATTTATAGATAAATAATTGTAAAATAGAGAAAGTTAATGTTAGAATTAATGTTATGTTGAAAAAATTTTAAGTTATTTAGTTTCAATTTAAATAATTCAGAATTGTGTAAATTTGGTACTAGAATTTAATCTTTCAACATTTCATCGTTTTAAATTAAAATTGTTTGAAAATTGCTCTATTCTTAATTGAAATACTTCATAGATAAAGAACTTTTTTGAAGTAGAACAAGTTTAAAATTGGAATATTGTCATTTTAACAAAATTCAACATTATTAGATTTTAATTTAAAGAATTCAAAATTGTAGTTATAATTTTGAAAATTTTTGTATTCAGAATTTAAACGTTCAACATTTCGTTGTTTCAAATTTAAATTCTTCAAAATTGTCCAATTTTGAGTGAAAATCCTTGTAACTGAATAATTGTACAATAGAAAAGCGTTAAAATTGGAAAAATCTCAGATTAATAAAATTCAAAATTGTTTGTTTTTTGTTAGAATGATTAAAATGGTATATAAATTGAGATTTAGAATTTAAACGTTTAACATTTTTTCGTTTTCATTTAAATTGTGAAAAATTGTAGAATTATAAATTCTTTAAATTGTACCACTTGAAATTAAAATCCTTTATAGCTAAATAACTTAGAATACAAAGGGTTGAAATTGGAATAATATGTTTACAAAATGCAGCATTTCATTATTTTAATTTTAATATTTCAGATTTTATTGGATCGAGAATTCTAATTTTCAACATTTATCGTTTCACATTTAAATTGTTCAGAATTGTAGAATTTTAAATTCTTGAAAATCTTCCAATTTTAAATTAAAATCCTTTATAGTTAACTAGTTTTAAAATAGAAAATGCTGGCATTGGTATAATATCATATTAACAAAATTCAAAATGATTAATTTTTTAAACTGAAAATCTAACTATGCCAATTGAATATTCCATCTTTTTAGTTCAAAATTTATCTCTTTGTTTGCAGATTAATGTATAACTAAAAATTTAACTGTTCAATTTTTGGTTGAAAAATTATCTTTTTTAATTGAAAATTGGTATTTTTTGGTAAAAATGAACCTTTCTGGTTTGAAATTCTACTATTTTAGTTGAAGATTCATTATCTTAATTGAAAATTCACCACTTTGTTTTAAAATGTAACTATTATTTTGAAAATTAGTTTTTTTTTGGTTGAAAATTATTTGCTTCTTTTGAACTGAAAATGTAACTATTCCAATTGAATATTTCATAATTTTAATTTCGCTCAATTAAAAATTTAACTATGCTAGTTTTGGTTTACAGTTTATCTTTTTTATTTGAAAATTCATGTATTTTGTTGGAAATTCGTATTTTTTGGTAGAAATTAATCTTTTTTTGTTGAAAATTCAACTGTTGCAGTTAAAGATTCATCAGTTTAGTTGAAATTTCATCTTTTTTGTTTAAAATTCAACTATTCCAATTGAAGATTCATAATTTTAGTTGAAAATTCACCAGTTTATTTGAAAATTATTGTTTTTCGACTGTAAATTTAACTGTTTTATTTATGGTTGAAAATTAGTATTTTTTTAGTTGAAAATTCAACTATACCATACAAAAAAACTATACCTTTATTTTGTTACAAAATTATTTTTTTTTTGTAGAAAATTAATCTTCTTGTTTGAAAATTGATCTTTTTGTTTGAAAATTCAAGTATTTAAGTTAAATATTCATCATTTTAGTTGAAAAGTCATCACTTTGGTTGCATTTTTTTTTATTTGAAAATTAATTTATTAAATAAAAAATTGAACTATTTTATTTTTAGTTGTAGACTGATCTGTTTTAGTTTAGCCTTGAACTATTTGGTTGAAAATTAACCTTTTTTTTTGAAAATCCAATTATTTGTTTGAGAATTCATGTATTTTGTTGAAAAATCGTCTTTTTGGTGAAATTTTTTTTTTCTTGAAAATTCAATTCAAACTTGGAATTGTCAGGGAAATTTTTTCCAGGATTATTTAATGATTGTGGCTTTGCTGCTAGGTATTGTGGATTAAAATTCAATTATAATTTTTTGTTTTTAAAAGGTGTAAATGATCCGGTGACAGCAGCAGATTATAAATCACATTGTGCCATGTATCATGCTTTGACTGCAGCATTTCCAAAAATAACAGTCATTTCTGAAGAGGAGTCAAAAGAGTG
Organism: Andricus quercusramuli; assembly: GCA_932178445.1. Lineage (NCBI taxonomy): Eukaryota > Metazoa > Arthropoda > Insecta > Hymenoptera > Cynipidae > Andricus > Andricus quercusramuli. The sequence goes on from CAKNXH010056840.1 coordinate 23,982, forward strand.
CGATAAAGTCAATATTTCTGATTTGAAGGACTCTATGAAATATTTAGAGGATTACAACATTGAAGATACTCTCGTTAATGTCAATGATGTAACAGTTTGGATTGATCCTCTCGATGCAACAAAAGAATTTACAGGTAAAAAATCTAAACTCTCACGAAAAAGTATTACAGGAGATTCAATATATAATGATTTTTCTAGAATGAATTTCTTGTAATTTTTTCGTGATTCTAGAAAAATCATAAAAATTATTATGAGAAAATCAGTATAGAAGTAAATAATGTTAAATAATGAATGAAATGATGCAAAAAATGGAGAAACTACAGATGAATGATTTAATTATTTAATTAATTCCAGAGAATTCAGAATTCCAGATTTCATAAAAATGTTACGAGATTTCAAATAATTTAAAAGATTTCGCAAAGATTTACAAAATTCTAAAAGATTAAAAAGATTTCAAAAGTTTTTAAAGATTTAAAAAGAAGATTTCAAAACATTTCACAAAGTTTCGAAAGTTTTCAAAGATTTCAAGTATTTTAACGATTCTGAAATATTTAGAAAATTTCACAAATATTTCAAAAAATTTTACGAAGACTTCTCCGGGGATTTTAAGTCATTTCGTCAGATCTCATAAAACTTTCACGGAATTTCAAACTATTTTAAAGATTTCAAGGATTTCAAAGGTTTCAAAATAAATCATAAAAATTTCAATAATTTCACAAATATTTTTCAAAACATTTCGCAACGTTTTCAAAGATTTTATGGATTTTAAGGATTCCAAAATATTTCATAGATTTCACAAAGACTTCAAAATATTTCAAAAGATCTCAAAAGATTTCAAGTATTTCACAAAGATTTAAAAATATCTCACAAAGATTTTTCCGTAGATTTAGAGCGATTTTGTCAGATTTCATAATAATTTTACTGGATTTCAAATGATTTCGAATATTATTTCAGAAAGACTTACAAGATTCCAAAATATTTTGAAGATTTTAAAAGATTTCAAAGTCTTCCAAATTTTCAAGGATTTCAAAGATTCCAAAATATTTCAAAGATTTAACAAAGATTTCAAAATATTTTAAAATATCTGAAAATATTTTAGAAAGATTTCAAGTATTTCGGAAAGATTTCAATAATTTCAAAAATATTTCAACAATTTCACACAGATTTTAAAAGATTCCAAGATTTCAAAATATTTCAAAGGTTTCAAAAAATGTCAAAGATTTAAAAAATGTCAAGATTTCGAAGATTACAAAATATTTCACAAAGATTTTTACGGAGATTTTAAGCGATTTCGTCAGATTTCATAATAATTTCACAGTATTTCAAATGATTTTAAATATTTCAGAAAGATTTTATAGGCTTCAGAAAGATTTTAAAAGTTTTCAAAGATTTAAAAATATGTAACATTTCACAGATTTCAAAGTTTTCGAAGATTTCAAGGATTTCAAAGATTCCAAAATATTTCAAATATTTCAAAGATTTAACAAAGATTTCAAAATATTTCATGAAGATTTAAAGTATTTTAGAAATATTCCGAAAGATCCCACGATTTCAAAGATTTCAAAATATTTCACAGGATTTAAAAAATTTCAAAGATTAAAAAAAATTTCAAGATTTCACAAAGATTTCACGAAGATTTCTGGAAATTTTAAGCAAATTCGTCAGATTTCATAGAAATTTCATGGGATTTCAAACGATTTCAAAAATTTCACAAAGATTTCAAAGTTTTCGAAGATTTCAAGAATTTCAAAGATTCCAAAATATTTCAAAGATTTTACAAAGATTGTTAAAAATTCATACCTTTAGTTGAAAAATCATTTCTTTTTTAGTTGAAAATTAATATTTTTTTATGGAAAATTTATCTACTCAATTTACAGATTTATCATTTTTGTTGAAAATTCATCTCGTTCGTTGAAAATTAAACTACTTTGCCAAAAACTCATTTTTTGTTTGTTGAAAAACTAACTTTATTAACTGAAAATGTAACCATAACTTTTGGATTGAAAATTGATTTTTTTAAATTGAAATTTCAACTACTTGCGTAAAAAATGAACCAATTTGGCATTTTTTTTAAGGTCTCTTTGGTTAAAAATTTAACTATTTTGATTTTTTTGAGAATTTAACTATTTTGTTGAAATTTGTTGTGTGAAAATTATCTTTTTCATTTGAAAATTCATGTATTTTGTTAAAAATTCGTCTTCTTGATAGAAAATTAGTCTTCTTGGTTGAAAATTCATCGTTTTGTTTGATAATTAATTTTCATAGACTGAAAATTCAATTATTGGGTTAAAAATCAACTATTTTGTCACAAATTAATTATTTGGTTGAAAATTCATCTTTTTGTTGAAAATTAAATTTCACGTGTGAAAATATTTCGTTAGAAAGTCATTTTTTTTGGTCGAAAATTCGTCCCTTTTGATTAAAAATACATCTTATATGTAGAAAAATCAATTTCTTATTGAAATAAATAAAATTTCATTTGAAATGGTTACATTCCGTTTATAAAAGTTGACGTTCATGTTTATACATTTGAAGAAATCGGGGAAGAATGAGAAACTTCGAAATATTTTCGATTGTAACTTTGTCATTTTTCACTTTGATAAAATAAACAATGACCAAAAAATGGGGTTTTGACCAACAATAAGATTTTGGGAATGTATGTACCTGGAAAAATGTATTATTTTTTTATCCTGCAAAATCTCGTAAAATCCTACATAATAAAACAATTTTCGTTTCAGAAAATTTGTTACAGTACGTGACGACGATGGTTTGCATCGCTGTGAAAAAGGAGCCAGTTATAGGAGTTATACACAAGCCATTTGATTCAAAATCAACTTACTGGGCTTGGGTTGGACACGGACTTTCATCAAATCTCGAAAATCACATTATGGTAAAAAAAATTAAATTAAAGACCAATAGTAAAACACTAATAGTCTTAACAAGTTGAAATTCGAACCATTTTAAATTCCAGATAATTTAATTCGAAATCACATTGAGTTTGACAATCAAAATTTTTTTCAGTATAATTCAAAATTTTTTGTTTAGCATCCAGAAGAAGCTAAAACTCCAGTTCTAATCGTTTCGAGATCACATGCTGGATTAGTACAAAATGCTTCTAAATTAGCTTTTGGTGAAAATGTCCAGATCATTTCTGCAGCTGGAGCTGGTTTGTATTTATTTCAGTATTAAAAAAAATCTTTGATAAAACACAATGAACCGGGAAACCAGGAATTATTTTGATCTCGAAAAACCGGAAAAAGTGCAAGAATTTTTTAAGTTTCAGGCCTCAGACTCACCACAATATTCACTCTATTTTACGTTTTTTAGCGATTTCATTAGTTTGTTACTAGAAAAAAATGACAAAAAATGAAAAAAAATCTCAAGTAGTTTCAACAAAAGTTTCAACAAAAAAATTAATTTCTAATCAATAGGTTGATTTTTCAGTAAATTGGTTAAATTTTCATTTACAAAAATAAATTTTTAATAAACGAAACAAATTTTTACTTAAATGATGAATCTTGGACCAAAAAAATTAACTTTTCAGGTTGTATTTCAATTTTTAGCCTTTTTTCAAAGAAAAATGTTGATATTACATCAAAAAAGTAATTTAATTTTAAATAAAAATTATTTGGATTTAACCAACAAAAATGAATTTTTCACAAAATGCTTGAATCCTGAAATAATCCTGAATTAATCATGAATTAGTCCAGATTAATTTTCAACCAAACAGTTGCGTTTTTAACCAGAAAAATGGATATTCTACCAAAAGCGAATTTTCAAGAAAATAGATACATTTTCAACCCAATCATTACGTTTTCCACTAACTTGTTGAATTTTCAACCCGAGAATATGAAGTTTTAAGAAAAAAGTCAATTTTCAACCAATCAGTTGAATTTTCAATAAAATAGTTGAATTTTCAGTGAAGAAAATGAATTTTTAACCAGAAAAAGACGAATTTTTAACTAAAATTATTAATCTTGAACCAGAAAAATTAAATTTTAAGATAGTAGTTGAACTTCTTTCAACCAAGGTGTTCATTTTTCAACCTAAAAAGATGAATTTTCAACAAGAAATACAAAATTTGATATTTCAACAAAAAGTCTTTTAATTTAAAATAAAAAACAGTTGGTTTTACCCAAGAAAAACGAATTTTTAACAATATTCTTGAATCCTTAACTAAAACAGATTATTTTTCAATCAAATAGTTCCATTTTTAAACAAAAAAGTCAAGTTTTCAACAAAATACATATATTTTCAGCTAAATAGTTAATGTTTTTTTACCAAATTATTCGATTTCCGAGCCGAAAATATGAATTTTCTACAAAACAGTTGAAATTTCAATCCGAGAATATGAAGTTTCAAGAAAAAAGTTTTCAGGAGAATTTGCAAGAACAAATATAAAATTCGATTTTTCAACAAAAAATATTTTAATTTAAAATAAAACGCAGTTGGTTTTAAGTAACAAAAACGAGTTTTTAACAATATACTTGAATCCTTAACTAAAAGAAGATTATTTTTAAACTAAAGAGTTCCATTTTTAACCAAAGAAATTGATTTTCTACCAAAAAAGGCGAATTTTTAACAAAATACATAAATTTTCAGCCAAATAGTTCATTTTTTGACCAAAATATTCGAGCCGAAAATATAAATTTTCTACAAAATTGTTCAATTTTAATCTAAAAAGTTAATTTTCAACCGAATCAGATTAATTTTTACCCGGACAGTTGCATTAAAAAAAAATATATTTCTACAGAAAGAGATGCATTTTTAAACTAAAAAGTTGAATGTTCAACAAAATAGTTGAATTATCAACCAAGAAGTATGATTTTTTAACAAAATTATCGAATTTTCAACAAAATAATTTGAACCAAAAATAGTTTGATTTTCTTATTGGGTTTTATTAATTTATTTCGCATTTGTGTGGAAAAACGAGAAAAAAGATAGGAAAAGGGAAAAGACTGTTAATCCTGCCATAAATAAATAGGAATTTTGATAATGTGTTAACTAAGGAATAACATTTTACATAAAACTTGAAGTCAATTGTTAATACTTTTAAAATTTTTCAAAATTTCCATTTCACATTTTTGGATAAGTTTAATTTTGTGAGACTATTCTTTAACAATTTTTTTAAATTTGTGACACTATTTACACTATTTTCGATCTCTGAAGTGAGTCTGAGGCCTGAAATTGAAATATTTGTAATGATTCATTAAGCGAAAAACCTATAGTCCCGTTTTTTGAAGGTCGTCAAATCAAAGAAAAAACTTTCACTAAAGGAATTAAATAATAATTTTCAAATGTCCTAGGATACATTCATTAATTTTTTTCATATTTAGAATGAAGAGAATACAAATTTAATAAAAATATATAAAAAAATAAAAATTCTTTTTTGAACTTTGATAGTTTTTGATCTACAATCAAATATTAAAATTTTACTTCCAGATTCTATCGGGTTTTGCTGTCTTTTTTTATGTACCTGAATTTTTATTTTCTAACATTGAAAAATATAAAAATTAAAAAATCTATTATGAAACAAATTTTTTAATATTAGGGGTTCTTAAAATTTTGTAAACAATAATTAATAATTCTGAATTGAGAGCGTTTGAATTAGAAAAAAAGATATATCGAACGAGTTTGAATTGAAAACGTCCCAAATGAACAAATTTTAGATTAGTTAAGATTTTGTAAAAGAACAATATTTCGAATGAAATTAGAAGGAACTAAACTTCTATCATTTCTGGATAGAAGCATTTAAAATTAAAAAATTTTTAATTGAAAGTGTTTGAAATAAAAAATTTTTAAATTAAAATCTCATAGAATTGAAAAATTTCAGATTGAAATTTTGAAAATTGGACCATTTAGTAATTAGAAATGAGGTTGAAATGGTATATTTTTAAATTAAAAGCATTCAAATTTACACATTGTTTTTTTTTTGAAGAATCTCAAAATTTTATGTGATTTTAGATAAAAAATTTCGTAAATAGGATAATTTCAAAATGTTCAAAATTGAATAATTTCATATTAAAAGTTTGAAAATGTCATCATTTAAAATTCTAAGGAATTGGAATTTTATTATTTCTAACCACAAGCATTCAAAAATGAATAATTAAGCATTTGAAACTAGAATTAAAAATTTTTATTTTATAACGAAAGTGATCAATTAAGATTATAATGGATTATGAACATTTTTCGTTAAAAAAAATCAATTCACCGTCATTTTCACCGTTCAAACTGCGAAAAATTTGAATTAAAACCTTTGAAATTGAATTATTCGAAAAAACGTGCAAAACGTAGTAATTTTAAATGGGAAACATTAAAAATGAAAAGACTTCTACTAAGAAAATTAAATGAGTCTGAACTTGAATTAATTCAAAATTCTGCGATTTAAATTTTAATTTCAAAATTAAAACTTATGAAAAGGAAAAATTGAAAATTCTGCGTTCAACATGAATTTTTTTCATTTTTTAAAATATTTTACTAAAAATCTGACAATTTAAAGATATTACATTGAAAATTAGAAATTAAAAAAAAAAAAGAATACAGAAAAAGATCGCTCAGATTCCAATTTGTTATATTGCACAATTTTAAGCCTTTCAATGCGAAATTGTATTTTTTAAAGTTGAGCTTGAAATGTTCAATACTTTGAAACATTTTTAAACAAAAAATAATTCAATTTTCAATGCCTAGTTCTAAAATCTTTTTTATTTTTGAGGCTTTAATTTGACAAATTATTTTCTTAATTTTCCATTGTTTTGAATTCATTCTGGTACAATTAAATTCAAAATTGTTCAACTGGAAATCCTTTAAACTTAAAATTGTGCAACTATCAATTCTTTCAATTAGACCTTCTACGATTTCGAAGACTTAAAAAAGAACATAAAAATCATATAATATTTTATTCCATTTATAAAAGATTCTATATTAAAAATGTTTTTGAAAATTAGATTTCTTGTCTTTAAATATGAATGGTTATGAAAAATGAAAAATTAATCAAGGAAAAATCAGGGAATTTGGAAAATAAAGTTTTGCGGTCACTCTGGAAAAAATACAATAAACTTTACCAGAATCTGGAAAGAAAATTTAAATAATTAATTTAAATTAAAAATGACCTATGTTTAAAAAATTGGTATTTTTTAAGAACAAACGTGACAGTTTAAATAATCTAAATATCTTGAAATTAAATTTTGTTTCTCAAATGGGAAAAATACATTTTGCCTAATTTTTTCTAAAAACAACATATTTTTTCCTCGAAAAATTCTGCGACTTGAAATGTAGAATTAAAAAAAAAATGTGATAAGAATTATTTTAGTTCAAAAAAATTTGATCTAACGATTAAGAGAATAAGAAAAGCGATTGTATTAACTGCCATTCATCATAAGATATTTTTTGAATGACTTAGAAAAATTATCAGGGTGTCCAGCGACCTTGAAAATCTTGAAAATCTGTAATTTTCCTTGAACTTTTTTTAAACTTCGAAAACCTGGAATGCTCCTTGAATTTTACACGAGAACCTTGAACTTGAAATATTTTTTTTGCTTGTAAAACAGTTATTTTATTGAAATAAGAAGAGTAATCTCAAGACAATTTTTGTTGACTGTACCAATTATTTCATAGGTTGCAATGAATAGACCTCAATATTTTGATGTTAATTCAGTTTCAGAATTAGGTTTTAAAATATTTAAAAGGATTTTGAATATTTCAGAAAGATTTCGCGGATTTTAAAGATTTAAAAAAAGGCGTGCACACCAGATTTCAAAGATTTCAGAACAATTTAACAAAGATTTTAAAACTTTCAAAAGATTTGAAGAATTTAAAACACTATATTTCAAAGATTTCAAAACATTTTAAAGATTTGAAACGATTTCAAAAGGTTTCAAAACATTTGAGAAGATTTCAAAAGATTTCAGATATATTTCAAATAACTCAATAATTTGAACGAATACGAAAGATTTCTCAAATATTTCAAAAGATTTCACAAAGATTTAAAAGATTGTAAGGATTTCAAAGATTTAATAACGGCGTGTACTAGATTAAAAGATTTCACAGAGATTTTAATTATTTCAAATTAATACCAAAGATTTAAGAGAGATTTCACAAAGATTTCAAAGATTTCATAAACAATTTATAAAGATTTCAAAATAATACACGAATTTCAAAGATTTCAAAACATTTCAAAGATTTTTAACGATTTCAAATTCCATAGGAATAAAAAAAGATGTCACAAATATTTCAAAGAATTTAATAGGATTTCAAAAGATTCTAAGAATTTCAAAGATTTCAAAACATTTCAAAGATTTTTGACGATTTCAAATTTCGTAAGAATAAAAAAGATTGCACAAATATTTCAAAGAATTTAATAGGGTTTCAAAAGATTTCAAGAATTTCAAAGATTTCAAGAAGGGTGCAGTATAAACGATTTCAAAAGATTTTACAAAGATTTCAAATATTCCACTGATTTTAAACAAATGCAAAAGATTTTAGAAAATGTTTCATAAATATTTCGTAGAATTTACTAGGATTTCAACATATTTCAAGAATTTTAAAGATTTCAACAAGGGTGCAGTACACCAGATTTCAAAGATTTGAAAACATTTCAAAGATTTTAAACGCTTTCAAAATTGTTCAGAATATTTCAAAATATTGTACAAAGATTTTAAATACTGCGATTATTTCAAACCACGACAAAAGATTTCAGAAAGATTTCACAATATTTAAAAAAATCCGTAAGGATTTCAAATTTTTAAGAATATTTAGAAAGATTTTATAAAGATTTCGAATATTCCACTGATTTTAAACAAATACAAAAGATTTCACAGATATTTCAAAGAATTCATAAGGATTTCAAAATATTTCAAGAATTTCAAAGATTTCAACAAGGGTGCAAAGATTTTAAACGATTTCAAAGATTTTACACGCTTTCAACATTTTTCAGAATACTTCAAAATATTTCACAAAAATTTTAAATACTTCTATGATTTCAAACCAAGACGAAAGATTTCAGAAAAATTCCAAAAATATTTCAAAGATTTCAAAACATTTCCAAAATTTTTAAGGATTTGCAATTTTTTTAGAAGATTTCAAAAGGTTTTACAAAGGTTTCAAATATTCCAGTAATTTTAAACGAATGCAACAAAATTCAGAAAGATTTCACAGATATTTCGAAGAATTCATAAGGATTGCGAAAGATTTCAAGAATTTCAAAGATTTCAGTAAGGGTGCAGTAAACAACATTTCAAAGATTTTGATCGATTTCAATTTTTTTTATAAGTTTTCAAAGGATTTTACAAATATTCCAATAATTTCTTTTTATTTCAAAAATTTTAAGATATTTCAAGAATTTCAAATATTTCTAAAAGGGTACAGTACACCAGATTTCAAAGATTTCACAACATTTCAAAAATTGTAAACGATTTGAAAAGGTTCAAATAAATTGAAGAAGATTTCAAAATATTTCAATGATTTCAAACGAACACAAAAGATTCCATAAAAAAAGATTGAAAAAAGATTTCACAAATATTTCAAAGATTTCATGAAGGTTTCGAAAAATTTCCCAAAAATTGCAAAGATTTTAAGGATTTCAAAGATTTTACCAAAGTTTTTAAAGACTCCAAAAGATTTCTCAAAGGTTTCACAGAAATTTCAAGATTTCACAAAGATTTTAAATACTTTAAAAAATTGCAATGAATTAACAAAGATTTCAATGATTTCAAGGACTTTACAAAGAATTAGAAATATTATCAAAGCTTTCATAAAGACAACTTATGATCGCAAAAAATTAAGAATTTGTTTATTTATTGTTCTGCTTTCTTTAGAAATTTATGGCCAGTAAAAAATAAGATTTGTTCCGAATAATCGCTGGACACCCTGATAATTGACCGGGAATTTTTTCCTGAATAAAAACAGCCACTGTGAGAAAGAAATTTCATTATATCTCTAAATTTATAATTTTCCTTTCCAGGATACAAAGCTTTGGAAATTGCTGCTGGAAACGCGACAGCATATGTGCACATGACAGCAATTAAAAAATGGGACATTTGTGCTTGCGCTGCCATCATTAGGTAATTTACAGGCCTCAGACTCACCACACTATTGACACTGTTTGACCCATTTTTTGAGCGATGACACTATTTTGCTATTATTTCCAAAAAATTACACTAAAGACACTATTTTCTCACAATTTTCCGCTAATGCCACTATTTATTTACGTGATTTTCGATGACTACATTTTTTCCGTTAATTTATTTAAGGGTCATCGGAAAATAACGTCAGAAAATCTTAGATCTTACTGTTTTTTATTAATTAAGAAACTAATTCAACTTTCAACCCAGTAGTTGAATTTTCGAAGAAAATAGATGAATTCTCACCAAAAAATGTTGTAGTTTATATTTTAACCAAGAAAAGATTTTCATTTTAAATTTAAAGAAAAGTTGAATTAAACAAAAAGGACGAATTACCATCAAAATAGTTGAAGTTTCTACAAAAAACAGTTGAATTTTCTACCCGAGAATATGAATTTTGAACAAAAAAGTTGAATTTTCAACTAAAAATGACGAATTTTCAATAAATTATATAAATTTTCATTCAGAAGAATTAATTTTCAATAAAAAAAAAACAATTATCAAGAAAAAAAATTGTTTTTTACAAAACAGTTTCATTTTGTACCAAACAGTTAAATTTTTGACCAAATTCTTGAATTTGCAAGCCAAAAAGACGATCCTTGGAATAAAACAGTTGAATTTTCAACCCGAGAATATGAATTTTAAACAAAAAAGTTTATTTTCAACCAAAAATGATGAATTTTCAACAAATTACATAAATTTTCATTCAGAAGATTTCATTTTCAACAGAAAAAACTAATTATCAAAAAAACAAAAATTTTGTACAAAACAGTTTCATTTCGTACCAAATAGTTGAATTTTTTACCAAATTATTGAATTTTCAAGCTAAAAAAACGAATTTTTTATAGATCAGTTGAATTTTCAACCCGAGAATATGAATTTTAAACAAAATTGTTTATTTTTAGCCAATCATTAGAATTTTCAACAAAATAGTTAAATTTTCAGTTGAAAAATTAATTTTTAACCAAAAATGACGAATTTTCAACAAATTACACAACATTTTCAGTCAGAAGAATTAATGTTCAATAAAGAAACTAATTATCAAGAAAAAAAAATAATTTTCTTGAAAACAGTTTCATTTCGTACAAAATAGTTGAATTTTCTACCAAATTGTTGCTTTCTCAAACCAAGAAAATGGATTCTCAAGCTTTCTCAATTTTCACCAAAAAATGACGAATTTTCAAGAAATCACAAAATGTTCATTCAGAAGAATTAATTTTCAATAAAAAAAAACGGTTATAAAGAAAGAAAATAATTTTCTACAAAACAGTTTCATTTCGTATCAAATAGTTAAATTGTCTACTAAGCTGTTGAATTTTCAAGCCAAAATGACTAATTTTTTATAAAACAGTTTAATTTCCAATCCGAAAATATGAATTTCAAACAAAAAAAGTTAATTTTCAACTAATCATAAGAATTTTTAACAAAATAGTTAAATTTTCAGTTGAAAAAATTCATATTTAATTTAAAAAAAAAACGAATTTTCAACTAAAATTAGAAAACTTCAACCAAAAAATTAATTTTCAATAATAGTTGATATTTCAACTAAGTACATTTTTGGTGAAAATAAAAATCAGTGGGATTTAACCAACAATAACAAAATTTCAACAAAATACTTGAATACTCCACTAAAACAGATTAATTTTTAACTGTAAAAAACGAATTTTTAACCGAAAAAATTAATTTTGAAATAGAATTGTGAATCTTCAACCAAAAAAATGAAGGGTTAAGAAAGTAGTTCAACTTTCAACTAAGGTGTTCAATTATCAACCTAAAAATATGAATTAAAAAAAAAGAAAAAGTACTTTGATATTTCAACAAAAAAGAATTTTAATTTAAAATAAAAAAAACAGTTGGGTTTAATCGACAATAAGAAATTTTTAACAAAATACTTGAATGTTCAACTAAATCAGATTAGTTTTCAACCAAATAGTTTTATTTTTAACCAAAAACTATATTTCCAATAGATTTTCAAAAAATATATAAATTTTGAATGAAAAAGTTAAACTTTCTTCGAAATTGCTGAACTTTCAAGCCGAAAATAAGATTTTTTTACATAACAATTAAATTTTCAATAAAAAAGTTCCAATTTCAACCGAAACAGGTTCAACATTAACAAGGCTGTTGAATTTTCAAACAAGGAGATTCATTTTCTACAAAAAGGGCAACTTTTCAAAAAAATATATACATTTTTAACCAAAGTATTCGATTTTTCAACCAAGAAGATCAATTTTCAAAAAAAAAAAAATGAATTTTCAACAAATTACATACGTTTCATTTTCAACTAAATAGTTTGAACAATGGAGTGATATTTTAGTTATTTTTTTATTTTTTATTTTTTATTTTAGTTATTTATTTAAGTTATTTTAGTTTGTTCAAATTTTGTTTAATTAATTTTCAGTTTCTATTTTTCTCGTTTCTAAAAATGTTTAACTAAATTGTTGAATTTTTAACTAAAATAGATCAATTTTCAACAAAAAGTGGCGTACTTAAATTTTCATTGAAGAGAATTTTCATCAAGAGAGCTATTTTTTAATAAAAAACTTATTTCCTATCAAAAATGATTTTCTATAAAACAGTTTAATTTTCTATAAAATAGTTCAATTTTTTATAAAATAGTTTAATTTTGTAATTTGCAATCAATCACAGTTGAATTTACAACAAAATACCTGATCCTCAACCAAAAGAGATTAATTTTCTACCCATACAAAAAACACAAAGTAACTTCAAAGTAACTAAAATTAAAGTTCCAAGTTACTGCAAAAATCGTAAATAAGTTACGTTACAAGTTACTTCTTAAAATAGTAACAAAGTTACCCTAAAAGTTATAAATAACGTAACTTTTCAGTAGCTCAGTTAATTGTGACAAGTTACTACCCAACTCTGGTCCGAGGCCTTAATTTAATTCCGAATAAATTTTGTTTCTATTCAATTTAGATTTAGATTTAACGAGTAACGCCTTTTTTAGCGCCCTTGGTGGGAAAATGACACCGTTATCTGGATCAGGAAGGATATCCTTTGGCACCAGTGATCCAATTGTATTGAATTCCGGACTCTTAGCCACGATGAGAAACCACAATTGGTATTTGGACAAATTCTCTAACGTCTGAATAACTACAATTCACCATATCAATCAGGATATCAAGGCAGGAAGTTGCAGCTACAAAGTCACATTCCTGTGGATTGAAAATGACCTCAAACTTATAGTTCAGGTCTTCAGGGCACAACTTATATTGTAATTGTTTAATACGGGTTCTTCCCTAGGGGTTAATTACTCGGATTTTTTGTGTAAACTATATCGCGAAATTGCATGCAAAAGATTGCGTTGGGGAAACTTTCCGACAGTGGACCATGCAGTCTACAGTGGATAATCATTTATTGAAAATACTAATGTTTGTAAAATAATATTTTATTAATAGTTAAGATAATTTACGTGCTAATAAATCAAAAAATAATTATTTTTCTTTTCTTTGTCCTCTTAGTTAATGGTTATCCACTGTAGGTTGCATTATCCACTGTAGAAAGGTTCCCCCTACATGGGTGATTCTCTATATTAAGGTCGCTTTTGATGGGAATAATTTTTTTGCAAAAGTGTTTTGAAATATTTTTTTTTCCAAACTATTTATGAGTGCTAAAATAAGCGATTTTGAATTTATTTGAGCTTACATATATTTCTTTAATATTTTTTAAAACAATTATTTGAAATAATCATCGGTCATTTTTCGGAATCTGCATTAGTGATCCGATTTCCATAAAAATGAGTATTACAGTTTTTAGGGTCACTGAATCCGAATTTGATTAGAGAATTTCGAAATTCAAGTAATTCAATACGGCGAATTAAAAATTTGAAAGTGGTATTAATTTTATGAAAATGGGTGTCCATGGTTTTCGGGGTCGCTCAATTCAATTATAGTAATAGAATTTCTGAATTCGAAAAGTATTTTGAAGATTGAATAAATTTCTGCTTTAAAGATGTATAAACAAAAATTCTCAAATTTTCTCAAGAATTTTCAAATCTGAATCTCCCAAATTGAAGATATTTCAAATGCAAATAATCCAAATTACAAAATTTTCAATTGTAAAGCCTACAATTTTTATAATTTTCAATTGTAAATTCACATAATTAAAAACGCTGCAATTTCAAAGATTTAATGAAGTTTCATTTCAAATATTTAAAATTGAAAAATATCTAATTGTAAAGATTACAAATTTTAATTGAAGTTAAAAAACTCTAATTGTTTATTTCTAAAGATTTGCAATTTTGGAGACTTATAATGGAAAATTCTTCAATTTTGAATATTTTCAATTGAAGACTGCTTTAATTTTTATAATAGAAAATGATTAAATTTTGAATGATTTTTTGGAATAGTTCCATTTCAATTATTTAAAATTGAAAAATATTCAATTGTGAAGATTTAAAATTGAAATTGAGATAAAAATTTTTTAATTTAAAAACTTTCCAATTTTTCAATTTTTAAGAATTATAATTTTGAAGAGCTACAATTGAAAAGTCTTGAATTTCTAAAATATATGTAGAATCGCAAGTTATTCAATTTTCAAGATTTGTATCTTACATGCATGTGATTTTTTTTTCTTGAAAAGTTCAATATTGAAAATTTACAATTGAAATTTCTTTAATTTCATTCTGAGTGTTTATAGTTTGAAATGATGTAATTTTTTATGTTTTTTGGGGATATTTAATTCAATTTTGAAAACTTACAATAGAAAATTCTTCAATTTTGAACATTTGAAATTGTAGACTCTTCAATATTTAATGAGTATAATAGAAAATTATGAGATTTTGAATGCTTTTTTTTGGAATAGTTCCATTACAAAGATCAAAAATTAAAAAATATTGAATTATGAAGATTAAAATTGAAATTCGTTCAATTTTAAAGATGTATAAATGAAATTTTCCTAATTTTTGTTAAGAGTCAAGAGTTTTTAATTCTAGATCTTCCAAATTGAAGAAGTTTCAAATGCAAATCATCCAAATTACAAAATTGTTAATTGTAAATCCTAAAACTTCTATAATTTTTAATCTGAAGAATTAAAAACTTTTTAAATTTAAAGATTTATAATGCAAATTTTTAAATTTTGAAGAATTAAAATTGAAAATTCTTGAATTTTGAAATAAGAGAATTGAAAATTATTTACTTTTCAAGATTTATATTATAAAATTATGTGATTTTTAATGTTTTTTTTTTAACACATAGTTTAATTTTGAAGATTTGCAATTGAAGAGCGATATGCAGAAAAATTAGAAAAAAAATAATTTTTGATCACCCTAGTGTACATAATATTGCAGGAGAAATTAATTAGCCCCTCGATTCTTCCTAAGTAGAAACGTTTCCAGTCAAATTTATTTTAATCATGTAGATTCCAGTACTGGAGATTTTAAACTTTATTATATAAAATCGAAAAATATGTAAAAACTGAATTAATGTAAGCAAATTCAGAATTTTGCAGTAAAAACGAGAGAACTTACCAGTACTATTTAACAGCTAGTCATTAGGTATGTGCCTGTTGGACAGCTACGACAGCGCCAACAATTTGGAACTATTGGGAAGAAATTGGAATTTCAGTTCAATATAAACAAGAAATCTCATAGAAAATAATTCATTTTAGATCTCAGTATAATATTTTTGAATAAAATGAATTGATATTTACTCCTTTTCTTCATTAACATTGCTCTATAATAAATATTGAGAAACCCAATAGTTCGCGTGTCAGGTGGCGCTGTTGTCTAGGTCAAAGGGGTACCCTACAGATAGTGTTCTAAAGAGTTTAACTGCTCGGAGGAATTCTCACGAGCATGAGAATATAATGAGAATTTAATGAGCATTTATGAGCATTATGAATTAGGATTTAAAAAATCGTATTTTATATTTTTACTAATAACAATCAAAATATTTAAATTTCGCGGGAAAATGCAACACTTCAAACTGGAAAGGGTGCTAAATTTAAATGATAAAAGAAGTCAAAGTAATAGAAAAGATATTATTCGCATTAAAAAGTGCCTTAATCAGGGTTGCTACAATATCCCAATTTCTAAATTCTTGTATGTATTAAACCAACCATACATCTATAATATTAACAATGTAAATGCAAAAAATATTTTATTTCTAAATATATTTTAAACACTTTTTATTTGTGTGTTTCAAGTCAAAAAGATAAATTATCAATCAAAAAGAAATTAGTTTTTAACTAAAATGATGAATCTTCAACCAAAAATATTAATTTTTAACCAAATAGTTGAATTTTCCACCAAAAGATTAATTTTCTACAAAAAAAAAGACTCGTTTACAAGAAAGTGCATGACTTTTCATCTTAAAAAAAAAAACAATTTTCAAACAAAAAAGTAAGTTCTCAACAAAATAATTCAATTTTAAACTAGAAAAGATAAACTTACAAACCAAACATAATATTTCAATTTGCAGTCAGAAAATAGTGAATTAAAAAAGCGAGTTTTTAGCAAAGTTCATTAATTTTTAACTAAAAATATGAATTTTTAAGTGAAAATGAAATAGTTATATCTTCAGCTTTGAAAATTAATACTCAACTAAAAAGAAACGAATTTTCAACCAGAGAATTCATTTTATAATCAAAATGATGAATTTTCAACCAAAAATATAAAATTTTGACCAAAAAGTGGATTTTTCAATCCAAAAGATGAATTTTCTATGAACAAAAAAAAACGAATATTCAACAAAATAGTTTTTTTTTCAATGAAATAAATGAATTCTTAACAAAAAATAGAATTGTTTAATTTTCTACTATACAGATAATTTTTTAATAAAAAAGATTGCATTTCTATGAAAAAGGTGATTTTCCACAGGAAAAGAAATAGATGAAGTGAATTTTCAAATAAAATTACTAATCTAAATGAAACTAAACTGAAAATGAAAAAAATATTTCACCAAAAATACAGTAGGATAATTTTCAGTTAGTAAAATGAATTTTCACTAATATCTTTGTTTCAACCAATAAACAAACGAATTTTCAACAAAACAGTTAAATTTTTAACAAAAAAGTTGAAATTTCAGCTAATGAGAGTACTTTTTTTCAAAATAGACGGATTTTCAACAAATAGTTTTTTCACCGAAAATAGCTTAATGTTCAACTAAAAATGGAATAGTTACATTTTCAGGAAAAAAAATAATTTTAAATAAAATTAAAATAAGTTTTCAACGGAATAGTATAATTTAAAACCTAGAAGAATATATTTTTTATGTATGTATGTATGTATATTTAATCTCTCCCTTTTACGGGTTTGAGGGCCTCCGCTCCCTGTACATATCTTTACATTTCATCCTTAGTCTAACTTATTCGCTGCTTATATTCTAAATCTTCGCCTTACATGATAACAGTCATATTAATACTATTATTCTTAACTTTCTACAAATCTAAGTATGAGCGACCTTCCAGGGCTTCCGTTTTCTCTTACCATCAATTGCATTTTCAACGATTTAAAATTTACCATTTTTCTAGTGACTTTCCTTCACAGAGGATTACCCGTTTGGCTCTGCCCTGTTCCCTTACTTTCTCTTATTTCTTCCAGCTTTTTCATCCACATCACTCCCTGTCCATTACCATCCAAGATCCATCTCACACACTCATCCACACTCAACTGTCCATCTTCCTCTTCCATATTCCATATTTTTTATGAAAAAACAAACTTTCGACAAAAAATGGAAGTCACATTTTCAGTTTAAAAAATTAATTCTAAATGAGAAAAAACTAATTTTCAAGAAAAAAGATCAATATTTGAATTTTTGACCAATAAGATCAATTTTTTTACCAAAA
Source organism: Andricus quercusramuli (assembly GCA_932178445.1). Taxonomy (NCBI): domain Eukaryota; kingdom Metazoa; phylum Arthropoda; class Insecta; order Hymenoptera; family Cynipidae; genus Andricus; species Andricus quercusramuli. Next base: position 41,906 of record CAKNXH010056840.1, read on the forward strand.
TAGATGAATTTTTAACGAAGTACATAAATTTTTAACCAAATATTAAATTTTTTTAAGGAATTCAATAATTGTCATTCATAATTGGAAACATTCATAATTGTAGTTGGAAATTCATCATTTTGGATGAAAATTCAATTATTTGGTTAAAAATTCATGTTTTTGGTTGAAAATCCATCTTTTTGATGAAAAATTCAATTATTCTAGAAAAATTCATAATTTTAGTTGAAAATTCATATTTTTTGTGGAAAATTCATGCTTTTTGTTTAAAAAAAAAGATCTTTTTTAGTTAAAAATGCATTTTTTTAAATTAAAAATTCTGTTATTCCAGAAAGATTCATAATTTTAATTGGAAATTGATGTCCTTGTTTCAAAATTTAACTATTTCAGTTAAAGATTCATATTTTTAGTTGTAGATTCGTTACTTTAGTCGAACATGTAACCATTTTGATGAAAATTAAAATATTTGGTTAAAAATTGATCTTTTTTAGTGAAAATTTAATGTTTTTTTTTGTTGTACATTCGTCATATTTAATAGAAATTTAATCTTTTTGGTTGAAAATTCTCCTTTTTTGATTGAAAAATTCAACTATTTTAGAAAGATTCATCATTTTAGTTGGAAATTCGTAACTTTTGGTTCAAAATGTAACTATTCTGATGAAAATTAAACTATTTTGTAAAAAATTCATCTTTTTTAGTTGAAAAATCATTTTTTTTTATTAAAAATTCTATGATGAGTTTTTAACGAAATAGTATAATTTCCAAACAAGAAGATTAAATTTTATAAAAAAAAAACATAAACTTACGATAAAAAATGGAGAGTCACATTTCCAGTGAAAAACATTAATTCTAAATGAGAGAAAACTCATTTTCAACCAGAAAGATCAATTTTCAAATTGTTAACCAATAAGATGAATTTTCTACCAAAATAGATGCGTTTTTAACAAAGTACATTAATTTTCAACCAAAAAGATGAATTAGTCACCAAGAAGTTTAAATATTCTACCACAAAATTCGAATTTTTAATAAAACTAAGGAATTTTAAATCAAATATTCGAATTTTCAACTTAAGAAAATAAATTTTGAACCAAATGTGTACGAGTTAAGATTTCACTTAAAACAATTATTTTTCAGCCAGAAAACATAATTTTTTAAAAAATAGTTAAATTCTGTACAACAGAAAGATTTTTCAACTAAAATGATGTATCATCAACCAAAGAAATGAATTTTCAACAAGATAGTTCCACTTTTAACTAAGTAGTTGAATTTTCTACCGAAAAATATGAATTCTCAACGAAAAACGTGATTTATTATATTTCAATCACAAAAAGGGTTTTAATTTTACACCAAAAATAGTTGAATTACACCAAAAAAGATTTATTTTCTACAAAATGGTTTGAATCCTTAAGCAAAAAGAATTAATTTTCAACCAAATAATTACGATTTTTAACCATAATGATGAAATTAATTTCAACTTTAATTTATCGAAAATTCCCATCTCTGTCAGGTTTTTCCTGACATTCCCTGATTTTTTGGAATTACCTGACCTGTAGCAACTAGCTAATTAAAAAAAGGTATATGTTTATTTCGCTCTAGACTGTTTTTTTTTTAAATATATGTATTAATTAGGATATATATGTGTTTAAATAATAAATGCTTTAAATTCTCTTTAATGCTGTATAAATGCTCTGTTCGAACTTGAATGCTCAAATTGCTTAAATTTGCTCAACATAAATTCTTGGACATTTAAGAACTCTACCTATAGGCGTATTGGGCATATTTTGAAAAATAAAGAAAGTATGTAGCGGTTGTAGCACATATCTTACTGTTTCAAACAGTGGGCCTATCCAGAGAATTTTAAAAACTGGGAAATTTTGTTGTCCCCAGTATAAAGTACTTTTCGGTACACTTAAAAATATATTTTTACTGTGTAAATAATTTTTGAAGTCCGCTTGAAAAACGTTTTTTAAGAATTTTTTGTAATTGTTTACGACGCTGAAGCTGTTTTTTGGAAAGGAAATATATATAATATTTCAAGAAATATGAGTTACTAAATTTATTATTATTTATTTGATAGGTTTTTAGGGTGGCCGCTTTACCGGGACATTGGAAAACCCGGGAAATGACCTCGATTTTTTTTTAAATGGGAATTTCACAAATTTCTAGAAGAAAAATCTATTCAATGACTTGAAATATTAAAAATTTTATATCACATGATATAATGTAATTTAAAATAAGTTCAATTTTAACTATTTCATTTTAGATCTTCATTTTTAAGCGTGAATTTTCAATTTGAAGAATTTTAAAATGTGGTTTTAAAGACTTTAATAATTAAAAATTATAATCATATGAATTTGAAAATTTTTGATTAAAAACATTTGGTGTTGATCAACTGTAAATATAAAGTAATTGCTGACTTTAAAATCTTTAGTACACTTCGAGTGCTAAAAATTGAACAATAATTGATTTTAAAAGACAATTTTGAATCTGTTCAAAATTTGCTTTATTAAAAATTAAAAAAAAAAATTAAATCAAAATTTGATTTACAGATTTTATGGCTGATAATTGAATTTTTTCAATTGGAAAGCCTTAGTAGTTGAACGAATTTCCAATCCAATGCAAATATTGCTTCAGTTTAAAATTGCAAAAAATTAAAATAATTATTACAAATCAAATATTCAAAACTATACAATTTGAAACTGAATTGCTTGAAATAAAAAGTCTTAAATTCTTAGAATTTCAGATTTTAATTAAAACTTTGAACGTTACTATTTTAAGTTTTCCATTTTTATATTAACTTTTTCTTAACTGGCAGAGGGTAATTTTTTATTTTTAACATTTTTATTAAGTTGGAATGGAGGAAATTTCGATTTTTAATTTATTTATGAATTGGAAGAGGGGCATTTTTTATTTTTGATATTTTTAGCGACTAGGATGGGAGGACATTTTGGTTTCAATTTTTTTCTGAACTTAGAGGGGAACATTTTTTTCTTTTTAACATTTTTATTGAGTTGGAAGGGAGAAAATTTCGATTTTCAATTTTTTTCCCTGAATTCGAGAGGTATCTTGTTTTGTTTTAAGATTGTTAGCGACTTTGAAGGTAGAAAATTCTGGTTTTAATTTTTTTCTGAATTAAAAGAGGAAAAATTTGTTATTTTTAAGATTGTTACCGAGTGGGAAGGGAGAACATTTCGGATTTTCAAGTTTTTCTAAATTGGAAGTGGCCAATTTTTTCTTTTTAACATTTTTATTGTGTGGACGGGAGCAAATTTGGTATCTTCAAAATTCAGACGAAAGGTGGGAACTTTTTATTTTCAGTTTTGGACTGAATTGGAAGAGGGACAGGTTTTATTTTCAGCATTTTTATCTGGATGAATTAAAAGGAAAAATTAGTTCTAATTTAGAGCATTGAATTTTACATTTTATACTTATTTATAATTTCCAGTTCAGTTTTGATATCTTCAAATGATTAATGATTTTAACTGAAGATGCATTTCTTTGGCTGAAAAGTTGTTTTCAAAAAACGAAAAAAAAATTTTTTAAACCTAAAATTTAACTATTTTGTTGTAAATTATTTTTTTTTCTATAAAAAATTAATCGTCTTTCTTGAACATTCATCTCTTTCATTAAAACTTCAACAAATATAGATGAAGGTTCATCATTTTGGAAAAAATTCATCTTTTGGGTTCAAAATTCAACTATTCCAGTTGAAGATTCATATTTTTATTTGAAGATTCGTCATTTTGGCTGAAAATGTAACATAATCCGAATATTTGGTTAAAAATGTACCATTTTTAGTTAAAATTTCATATTTTTTGTAGAAATTTCATCTTTTTGATTGAAAATTCATATTTTGTATTGAAAACACAACTATTTCAGAAAGATTAATCATTCTAGTAAAAAATTCATATTTTTGGTTTAAAGTTAACTATTCCAGTTAAAGATTCATCATTTTAGTTGAAAATTCGTCACTTGGATTAAAAATTCGCCACTTAGATAAAAAATTTAACTGGTCTGTTAAAAATTAAACTTTTCGGTTGAAAATCGATCTACTTTAATTGAAAATTCATGTTTTTTGTTGAAAATTCGTCATTTTTGGTAGAAAAGTATTCTTTTTGATTGAAAATTTAATTTTTCTAGAAGTATTCATAATTTTAGCTGGAGATTCATCCAGAGAGATTTATAATTTTAATTGGAAATTTATCTTTTTGTTTTAAAATTTTACTATTTCAGTTGAAGATTCATATTTTTAGTTCAAGATTCGTTACTTTAGTCGAAAATGTAACTATTTTGATAAAAATTGAATGATTTGGTTAAAAATGCATCTTTTTTAGTTGGAAAATCATGTTTTTTGGTTCAAAATTCATTTTTTTTCGTTAAAAATTTTATTTTTCCAGGAAGATTTATCATTTTAATTTTAAATTCATCTTTTTTCTTTAAAATTTAACTATTCCAGTTGAAGATTCATCATTTTAGTTTGAAAATTCACCACTTTGAGTACAAATTTAACTGTTTTGTTAAAATTAAACTATTCGGTTGAAAATCGATCTTCTTTAATTGAAAATTCATGTTTTTGTTGAAAATTCGTCATTTTTGGCAGAAAAATCATCTTTGTGATTAAAAATTCATCTTTTTGATTGAAAAATTCAACTATTTCAGGAAGATTCATCATTTTAGTTGAAAGATCGTTACTTTGATTAAAAATTTAACTGTTCTGTTAAAAATTAAACTATTCGGTTGAAAGTCGATCTTCCTTAATTGAAAATTGATATTTTTTGTTGAAAAATTCAAATGTTCTTGGTTGAAAAATCATCTTTTTGATTAAAAATTCAACTATTTCAGAAAGATTCATCATTTTAGTTGGAATTTAATATTTTTTGTTTAAACTTTAACTATTACATTTAAAGATTCACCATTACAGTTGAAAATTTGTCGCTTTCTTCAAAAATGTATCTATTTTGATGAAAATTAATTCAATTATTAGGTTAAAAAATTGATCATTTTTAGTTGAGAATTCATATTTTTTATTTCAAATTCATCATTTTTGGTAAAAAACTAATCTTTTTGGTTAAAAATTCATCTTTTTCATTAAAAATTTAACTATTTCAGAAAGATTAATAATTTTAGTTGGAAATTCCTCCTTTTGTTTTAAAATTTAACTATCTTACTTGAAGATTCATATTTTTAGTTGAATATTCGTCACTTTGGTCGAAAATGTAACTATTTTGATAAAAATTCAATTATTTGGTTAAAAACTAATTAATTTTAGTTGAAAATTCGTCATTTTCTGTAGAAAATTAATCTTTTTGGTTGAAAATTCACCTTTTTGATTGAAAATTCAATTATTCTAGAAAGATTTATAATTTTAGTTGGAATAAATTTATTTTTTTGGTTTAAAATTTAACTATTCCAGTTGAAGATTCGTAATTTTATTTGAAAATTTATCACTTTGATTAAAAATTTTACTGTTCTGTTTTTTTAACTGTTTGGTTTAAAATTCACTTTTTAATTAAAAATTTAATTGTTCTAGAAAGATTTATAATTTTAGGTAATAACTCATTTTTTGTTGTTGTTGTAAATTCGTAATTTTTAATAGAAAATTAATTTTCTCGGTTGGGAATTTATCATTTTGATTGAAACATTCAACTACTTTAGAAATATTTATCATTTTAGTTAGAAATTCGTAACTTTTGGTTGTAATGTAACTATGTGGATGAAAATTAAACTACTTTGTTAAAAATTTATATTTTTTAGTTGAAAATTCATGTTTTTCGGCTGAAAATACATCTTTTTGTTTTAAAATTTAACTATTGTAGTTTAAGATTCATAATTTTAGTTGAATGTTCGTCACTTTGGTTGAAAATTCAACTCGAAGTAAACAAAAAAATCATCAGCAGCGATTATTGTAGTGTAATGAACTTTTTTTTTTTACAAGAAGCATCATTATTCCAATAAAATTCATCATTTTAATTCGAAATTCATCTATTTATTTTAATTTAACTATTAAAGTTGAAGATTCATATTTTTAGTTGAAGATTCGTCACTTCGGTCGAAAATGATGAAAATTCAATTATTTGGCTTAAAATTGATCATTTTTAGTTGAAAAATCATATTTTTGTTATTGAAAATTCGTCTTTTTTAGTAGAAAATTCACCTTTTTGATTGAAAATTCAATTATTCTAGAAAGA
>CAKNXH010056841.1:0-23488 GCA_932178445.1 Andricus quercusramuli
GATGAATTGACGAACTTTGAAATTTAATCTACGTCCTGAAGAGGAAAACGACTCATGTTTTCGAAACGTTGGCAGAAATAAAGGATTTTTAACATCTAAATCTACTTTTGGTCTGAAGTATGTCAATTTTTTACGATCTACATATATTATTTTTATAAACTTATATTACTCAGACAAACAACATCGCTCGAACACCATTACTAATCTAACTAATATTATGTTTTTGACATAATTTTATAATATCTTGATTGTTTCCATATAATTTACACGTGAAAAGTATTGAAAATAACGCACATTCCATTTTCATACCTGCAAAGTTCTAAAATTCTTACAGAGATTTACATGAAAGGAAATTTTATTAACAACCCTCCCGTTTATTTTGTAATCCATAATTTACTATTGCAGAGTGGCAATGAAGGTTTGAAGCACCCTACATATAGAAAGGCCAATTGCAGTGTATCAACATTACCACTAAAAACAATGACTTTCCGTCTAAAAAACTCTCGTCATATTAGTCCAGACATCTAATAATTATTCAACGCGTTTGTTATTTTCTATAGCGTTTCACTGAGAATTTCAATGGTATGGGAATTTCAAATTTTCCAAACATGACGACGACGCTTCCCGAAAATATTTTAAAACAATTTTCCAAAAACCGTGTTTTCGTAGACTACTTTCGTAAACTTTAGAAAATTCTGGAAAAGTTAAGAAAAAAGAAAAAACTTCTTTCAATAATAGGCGCAGAGTTGTATGTCTGCAAAGAACCCCGATTTTTTCCAAAAAGAAGGCTAAAACCCCCAATTCTGAAGTTAATATTCATACTTTAGAAGCTGTCAAGAGTTTGAAAGAGCCATGAATCAGATAATATTCAGAGGTCGCTTATAGTAAATTTGTCTGCTTTTATACAAAAATTCATCTTTTTAAAAACATCTGATCATATTGGCAAATTATGCAGAATGTAAAAGATGCAGCTTATTAAAAAGAGTATTTTTGGATCATCAGTCTCTTTATAAATTATGCATACTTAAAGACCTCTCCATAAGCGGTATAGATAATTCACACTACTTTCTAACAATTTCCTTCGCATATCTCCCTCAGATATTGTATTAAATTTTGCGTTATGACTTGCCTTTTTCGAGAAAAATCAATTTTTCTCGAAAAACAGACCAATTTATTTCTCCTTCAACGTGGTTCATTTTTGACCCATAAGAAACAAAAAAATCGAAAACACACATTGAGATTCGGACTTACTTTTGTCTAAGCACTCATAAAATTCATATGCTGTTAATTTATAAATAAACAAACCTTTTTGCTAAGTCCGTGAAAGTATTATGCTGTTACTGATATATTATCACAAAATGTTCAGAATAAATACTCATAGTTATTATTGGAAAATGTTCAAGATATTATCACACATTGTTTGTAAAAACCAGAGATCTTTTTTTCCTGTATCGTATTTTTCGAGTCCTTTTTTAGAATATGATAACTTGGGGAGATTACGATATCCGTGGCGACAAAGTTTTTATGTGGATTCCTATAGGATTTTTGGCGAGAAACACGAATCTGAAATTTTTAAATCGATATCTCGAATATTTTTCGAGATATCGATTTCTTTATGTTAAAATTATTGTCTTTTGTTTTTGATTAACATATTTTCTGAATTTCGATTTCTATGATATTTTTTGCGAGAAACACGGATCTATGATTGTTAAATTGATTTTTCGAATAGTTTTCGATATATCTATTTTTTATGTTAAAATTATTGACTTATTTTTTATTAATATAGCTTCTAAATATTTATTTCGATGGCATTTTTTGCGAGAAACACGGATCTGACATTTTTAAATCTATATCTGAAATAGTTTTTGATATATCGATTTTTTCTGTTAAATTGAATAATCAAATAATACAGGTGTCCTACCTGTTTCCAATGTCTAGTGCGGTACGGGAAAGCACCCCTGTGATTGGTCACAGAAATAATGTAAGGTAACACTCCTACCCCTTTTCCAATGTCTAGTGCGGTACGCGAAAGCACCCCTGTGATTGGTCACAGAAATAATGTAAGGTAACACTCCTACCCCTTTTCCAACGCCTTGTGCGGGCGGGAAGGCACCCCTGTGACAGGTCACAAAAATAATGTACGATAACACCCCTACCCCTTTTCTAACGCCTCGTGGGGGCGGGAAGGCACCCCTGTGACAGGTCACAAAAATAATGTAAGGTAACACCCCTACCCCTTTTCCAACGCCCCGTGGGGGCGGGAAGGCACCCCTTCGACAGGTCACAAAAATAATGTAAGGTAACACTCCTACCCCTTTTCCAACGCCTTGTGGGGGCGGGAAGGCATCTCTGTGACTGTTCACAAAAACGGTGTAAGGTAACACCCCTATTGTGTGTGTGTGTGTGTGTGTATGTATGTATATATATATATATATATATATATATATATACATACACATTTGAAAAAAGCTTAAAAAATCGACATATCTCGAAAACTATCAGAGATATCGATTTAAAACTTTCAGATTCGTGTTTCTCGCCAAAAATCCTATAGGAATCCACTTTAAAACTTTGTCGCCACGGATATCGTAATCTTGCCGATAACTTCATGGTGTTTTATTTTCAATGCAGAAAAACGACTCTGCAATCCCTAGAGTGGTTTCATTTTAGTATGACTGGAGACAGGTTTTTTAGTCGTATTTTAATGCCTGGAATTAGCTCTGAAGTAATAGTAATTTTACAGTGTTAACAAGAATATTTATTTTCAGTGAATTACATACCCACTAAAAAATCTTGTAACTGACTGAATTTTCATGTGAAAATTTCAAAAACTTGGCAGAGTACAACTTAATTTGCATAATTAATTCAATTTGCGAAATCGAAGATGGTGACGTAATTATAAAGTAAAATTGGATTGAAAATAGCACTGTAAAAGTATAAGGAATTTATTTTTGTGAAAGTATATTTAAAAAATTTCAATTTGAAACCTCCTAGTCACCAAGAAATTTTATGAACTCTTCTGTAGTGGAGAAAGACTTGCAATTCCAATCATTTTTCAGAACCAAGAAGTTTCAATTTGCTTATTTTTAATTAATATATATCCTCCTCACAAAATTGTATATCTACATTTTTCAATACTATATTTTTCCAATTGAAAAAATCTAATGATCTAGAAAAGAGGCGTTTACTGACTCAGAATTAAATAAGTATAAAATGCTAGCATAGGAAAATTTTCAATGATTATTTGCATTTATTTCGTCTTTCTGAGATAATTAATCCACTATGATATACATTTGAAAATTCATTTTTAATGAAATGCATATTTGGTAAATATTCAAAATCGACGAGATTATTAGCAGCAGTTCTTGGTTACGGTGAAAAACTGGCAAGTAACAATTTCTTTCACTTCTCACGCTAAGCCCATGCTAAGCCTATCTTCCCTCTACGTTTGTAGAGGCGAAGAGGGGTAGAGGGAACGGTTGCGTGGCTGGTTCGCGATACTAGCGCCGTCGCATCGCTGGTTCCCTAACTAAGCCTACTCCCGACGTCTCAAGGTGGACTCCCATGGCAGATGAAAGCAGTGGATGAAAGCAGAAAATCATGAGAGTGAGAGAGATAAATAAATCTATCCATCTCTTTCACTCTTATGAGTTTCCGCTTTCATCCACTGCTTTCATCTGCCATGGGAGTCCACCATCATTCCCCGCGCCCATCTTCTAAGCTTGGTGGGCATTGTCGCCTCTATACCTATCTTCCCTCTACCAAAGATATTATAAATATCTTTGCCTCTACGATGTAAATTACGTCTTGTTCTATAAATGAGAGCGCCACCTCTGAGGCGGGAAATTGAAACCTCGAATCAGACAGCCAATCAGAGGTTTTCTACATGTATTTTACATATTCCAGGTATTTTACGTAAAATACCGAATGAAAAAATTACATGAAAATTTTATAGATTTTTTTTGAAGAGACTTTCAAAAATATTTTTTAATGTTATCCGAAATCTTACGAAAATGTATTTATATAACTTTAAAAACAAACTGATAATGCGTGATTCCTTGTTAGCAAATCTCGGAATGTGGTTTTATCTCCAATTTAAGTGTGCAAAAACGTTGAACAAATTAATAGTTATTTAAAATATTTATTTTGTACTAAAAATTATTCTAATTGGCTAATAACTTAGTTATTGGTATAAAAAAATGAGGAAATGTAAGAAGTATCACACACTTTTCTGTCCTGGCATACTACTCTAGCTTCCTTCACGTCCATGCATTGTTTCATGCAAGCTCTTTTGTGTTTCTATAGCTTGTTATGTCTCTTCGGAATAATGTCTCATTTACAGATTCTAACCATTCTTTCGGCAGTCTACCTCTGGGCATTCTGCCATTTACTTCACCTTCATACACTTGTTTGGTCAGTCGTTCATCTTTCATTATTTCGAGATGTCGGAACCTAACTGATTTCTTTCCCATATGTCAACTAGTGTCTCTCCTGTACCACAATCTTTGAGGATTGTCTCGTTTCGGACTTTGTCCATCAGTGTTTTCCCGCATATTACGCGCAGAGGTTTCATTTATGAAACCTCGGCATGCCGATCGCGTTGACTTTACTAACTGTCCTTTTCTTGACAGGTCCATGTCTCGCTACCGTATAGTACAGTCGGTACAAATATAGAATTACGTATGGCCATTTGAGATTTTTTTGATGTTTTTATTTGTGAGAATGGACCCTGCTCTACCGATAACCTGCTTACCCTTATTTATGCGTCTATCTAATTCCCCATCTATTTTTCCATCGTTAGTGAATAGACTACCTAGATATACGTACTTGTCAACTTGTTCTAATCACTCATCATTTATTAGGACAATGTTGCATATTGTGTTCTCACTTTTTCCCTCAAACACCATGATTTTCGTTTTATTCACGTTAATTTTGAGGCCCATGTTGTTCATGCTTGTATTAAGTTTGTTCAAAATTCTTTGCAAGTCCTCGACTGACTGCCATAACAATCTTGTCATCTGCGAAAGCTAACCCACGTACCTTGACTGTTCCGAGATGTACACATTTTTCGTCGAAGAGGGCAGTTCTTAGACACTTATCCATGAAGATGATAAATAGCCACGAGGACCCCTGGCGGACCTAACGAATGGAGCGGATACGCTACAGCGTATCCTTATAGTATCCACATCGTATCCTCTCCAGGGACTGAGAGTAAAACGTTTTGATCATTTTGGGTTTTGATCCCTGAGCCGACGAAAAAAGGATCGTGAGGTTTAACTCTTCTCGAGATCAGAAAAGATGTACTGTAGGGAGAAAGTGATCCCATCCCGCGTTGAGGCTCCCTCCTTCTGAAGCACTCAGGAACGGATGGGTTGTGGCAGCAGCCGGTCAGCGTTTGACTCCCGAGGAGAGCAGGTACAGAGGATCGATCCTTTAGTTTGTGTACTGATGAAAAAAAAGTACCCGGGATCGAATCTTTGAAAGATCCAAACCTACAGACTGCCGGAAGGTTTTACTCCTGATCGGAACTCACCCGAAGATGCTTTCAAACGATCCCGAAGGGAGTGGACTGCGATCCGAATTCAGCTCTCATGAGTATTACTCTCAGTCCATGCAATATAATGTTCTCAAGTCTGAGTTTCTGATTTTAAAATCTGAATAAAAGCTACTTCGTGGTAATTTAGCAATTTTCGAATAATGCAAAATTATATTGTACGCATGTTCAAAATACAACTATATATTATTAGTTATTAATAACACAATAATGCAGCATTTTATTAATAAGCATGCAGCGTGAATTATTAAGACATATAATTCCATAAAAAAATAGAATACAGGAATTAACTTCATAAAATCTTGTTCTATTATTTCTGAAAAAAATGGTGCAGTTTTACTCAAGATCACGAGTTATAATACAAAATATCATCGAAATTTGTGGTTCAAAACAAAAAGATAGGATATATTTCGAAACTATTTCCTTTTTAAGATATGCGTAAGGGGCCGTACAGTAGTTGAATTATGTAACGGATTATATGCCATTTCTGAGACCCCCTCCTTCCTGTAACAAACTGTAAGAACTTTTTTCTATACCCCCCACCCCTACTCTTTCTGTACGTAATTTTTCTGTTTGCAAAAATGTCTTACTAATGTCTAATTTTTAATTGTCCTTCATCATTAGTATTCAAATAGCAGCATTTTTATTTTGAAATACTTTTAACCTAGAATCTTTTATGAACGGAATAAACCAGTACTTCAGATTTGAATTTAAAAATTTCAAATTTTTACTCCATTTTAAACAACAAAATGTCTTTTCTACTATAAAAGATAGCTTTTCAACTAAATACTTGAATTTCTAACATAATCGTTGAATTTTCAACCTCAAAATATAAATTCCCAACAAAAAGTGTTATAGTTTATATTTAAATCCAAAAACATGCAATTCATTTTTAAAGAAAGTCATTTAAAAGCAAAAAGACCAATTTTCAAGAAATAAAGATTTTTCACGAGAGGGAAAAAATTTTACCCAAATTGTTGAACCTTCAAGACAAAAGACGAATTTTCGCTACAGAAATGGAAGGTACAAGCAAAAAATATGACTTCAGCAAAAAATTACTTTTCCACGAAACTGATGCATTTTTACCTAACAAAAATAAAATTGTAAACCAAGAAAAGTATTTCTTTTGGTACCAAAATAGGATAATTTTCAACTAACAAAGATCAATGAAAAATTTTAACAATGTAGTTTAACTTTTACAACAGTAGTTGAATTTTCAATTCGGAAATATTAATTTTCAACGAAATAGTTAAACTGTCAATCAAAGAGATGAATTTCCAACGAAAAATGTATCACAAAGTGATACTCAAGCAAAGGAGCATAATTTGTAACCAAAAAGTTGCATTTTCATTTAAAAATAAGAAATGTTTAATTAAGCGGCAGAATTTATAAATCAAAAAGATTAATTGGGAAAAAATAGTAGAATTGTATGTTCAAAAGGATTTTAGTTGACTTTTCATGATCAAAATATGAATTTTTAACCAAGCAAGAATTCTGGATGACAAAAAAAGATTTTTCAATTCGAAAAGACGAATTCTTACCCAAGAAGGATGACTTTTTAACAAAATGTTTAATTCTCTACCCAATGGGTGTATATTGTTATCCCAAAAAAATGAAATTTCTTTTGAAACAGATACATTTTTATTGAAAAAGAAAATACATTTTAAAAGGATAGTTCAATTTTCAACCAAAAATAAGTGTGTAGGGAAGAAATTGAATTTTTCCTTCAAAAAGACGAACTTTTTCAACCAAAAGGGATACATTTTTAACGAAATAATTCAATTCTTTACCGAGTAGTTGAATTTTCATTTAAGAAAAATGAAATTTGTACTGCAGCAGATGAATTGCTACTACAAAATGACAATTATTTAAATTGAACTTTTATGCAGAGAAGCTTTCAGTTCATTTTTTAATGCCAAAATATGAATTTTAAGCAAAAAGGGAATTTTCAACAAAAAAGTCGAAATTTCAACCGAAAGTATGAATTTTTAACAACGTAGATATATTTTCAACCAAACAGTTGCATTTTTCTTCAAGAATGATGTAATTTCTCTTACAACAGATGAATTTCTAATTTGAAAACAAAAAAATGCAAAAAAATATGAATAGTTCAATTGTCATCCAGCAAACATTTCAGTTCTTGCAATCGATTATTCATTTCTTCAATACCTTTTATGTGATTTCTGTAAAGTGCAGCAAGAGTAGATACCAAAATTAAACATAAAGTTTGAAATTCACACTTTTTTAAACATAATTAACAATCTTCTTTTTAAGAATTTCACAGTTGTTAAAATAATACACACTATTTTTTAACAGTATTCTCAGAAAACAAAGCAATATAACTGAAAACATTAAAATCTTTTCAAAATTGGGCCACATTAAATGTTCCTGCTTTTTCTATACAGTCTGTATACTCCAAGAAAGATGTATTATTTCAATAATTATTCAATTGTTTAAACATTCATTTTGCGATTTATGTACATAAAAAAAGAAAATATTTCAACACATCGAAATTATGTATACAGATGCAACAATAATTCGAACTAGTTTATATTTATTATGATTAGAAAAAATATTGCATGTCGCGCCATCCAGTAAAGTTTCTTTTCCGAAAGATGCATCACAAGAGTCAGATTTTGACTCGCTAAGATATCGATCTCTTGAGAAACGTATTAGGGTTTTAGCTCTTAGGATTCGGCTCCCTAAAGAGCCGAATCCCCCAGAGATTCAAGAAGGCCCATCTTTCCAGTCCTTCGATCCTTGGCTGATCCCATCCATACCGGAATGGGGGCAGAGTTCGCTCAGTCCAAACGTGCTCTCCTCGGGTTTCGTTCCCGGGACCTACGCGCCTGCGTGAATCTTTTCCCGATTTGTTTGCGGAGGGAAAACTCTGACCTGGAGGGATCGGAGGACGCCTCATTGAAGCTACAGTTCTCCCACAGAGTATATCTCCTAAGGAGCGCATTTACAGGCTCACTTTTGGCTCGCTCGGGATTCACTCTCAGTCCCTGATCCTCTCCGTATCATGCAAGAAAAACTCATTAAAAAAGAAAGATTAACATTTCACTTGTTGAAATTCGGATTCTACGTGAAATTTTGAGTTAAAAGGTCACAGAGTAATCGCAATAGTTTTTCTTGCAACATTAAAAACTTTTAATAAATATAATACTTACCCTAGTAGCAAGATAACTGCAGACTGGCGCAAGCTGGGCGCCAGAAAAAGAAGAATCTGTTTGCAGCCTGGCGCCCGGCTGGTTCCGCTTTGGCGTGCCGTTCTGGCACCAGAGTCTGGTGTAGCAGATCCTGGCCCAGACTGGTCATGATATACACCAGACAAAATTAAAATAACGTAAAATGGTACTAAACAGGTTTCTATAATAGTTTTACTCTATATTTGAGCCCTTTCTGGGAGAATATTCTGCGGAGACGTCACAACATTAGACACATTGAAATATTAAAAACATAACCTGTTGTCGTATAAGCTTGCATGCTTGCATATTTGGTCATACTTGTGAATCGTTCAAATTTCCGATTGCTAGATTTAAAATTTCATTATTTATATCCTACATTAATTACTAGTGTTTAAACTAAATACCGGAATCTGGTTCCTTTATTCACCAGATTCTGTTTTTCTTCTGGTCTGATCATTTCTCCCGCCAGTCTGGTCAACTATAGGGAGCAGATGCTGAGACAGACTCTGGCGTCTGTCATACAAGGCAGACGTTGCTACTAGGGTATCGATGACGTGCGCTGAAGGCGACTTCAAACGCATCGTCATTCAGTAGCACTTCATAGGCTTTATCCGTCGACGATGCGTGTGAAGTCGCCTTCAGCCCACGTTATCGATAAGTATTACATTTTTTTAAAGTTTTTAATGTTGCAAGAAAAACTATTGCGATTACTCCATGACCTTTTAACGGAAAATTTCACGTAGAATCCGAATTTTAACAAGTGAAATGTTCATCTTCCTTTTTTAATGAGTTTTTCTTGCATGATACGGAGAGGATACGATGTGGATACTATAAGGATACGCTGTAGCGTATCCGCTCCGTTCATTCGGTCCGCCAGGGACATAACTCATCCTTGTTTCACGCCTTACATAATATCTTACCAATCACTCAGTTTCCCATTTAACCTTACACTCGCTTTACCGTCTGTATATATTGTCTTTATTAATTGTAGGAGCCATCCATTGACTCCGTACTCTTCAAGGACTTCCCAAAGTTTACTTTTATTTACCTTGTCAAATGCTTTTACTAGGTCAATAAATGCACAGAAAACTTTCTTTTCTACTCTCTCAAGCTTTTTTTCTGTACTCTGTCTCAGGCTAAATATCTGATCTGTACACGATCTTCCTGGCATAAATCCACTTTGGACTTCCCATATCTTCTCTTCTGTTATTTCCATCACTAGGGTTACCATCTAGGTCGGGTGAAAAACCAGGACGTTCGCAATTTTCAAGCGATCCATAAAAAAAGGTGATCAGTATTGGAAATGATATAAATAATGTATTATTCTTATAATTATTGTTGCTTGATAATTTAATTATCTATTTATTATCATAATTACAATTTTTACTTATTAAAGATATAAATTGTTGTATTTATAAATAAATACATGTACACCGAAGCACTATACAAGTGTACACAGTACTCAATCGCTAATATTTAGCTTTGCTACTAATTTTATGCAACTTATTTGCGTTTTTCGGTTTAAGTTAATATTCGTAAAATTGCTTGTAATTCAATTCGTTAAAATTAAATTCAATTGACATAAGTTCTCACACAGTTTTTACCGAAAGTCGGTTCCGTTCATCAGGCCATTGAGATTTAACCAATGAAAAAATGCTCTCACAGTTGGCGTTATGTCCGGGGAATTTCAGAATAAGCACCGATATTGCAACATGCTGCTATCACGTCCGTTAATGCCGCCACAAAAACTATACACTAGCGCTTTTCGCGCACAATTCACATACTAAATTCGGAATTTAAATAGCGCGCGTATTTCTATAAAGTCTCGTTTAGTATCATGCTGAAACATGCAATTGCGGCTGTGGAAAAATAAAAATATAAAATATTTGCTGTGAAAAATCTTGGTTTCGTGAAAAACCAGGTCATTTTGCCTATTTTCAAGATAAAAACCAGGACACCAGGACAGACCTCGAAAAAAGAGGACATGTCCCGAAAAACCAGGACGGATGGTAACCCTACCATCACCCTACGAATAAGTATTTGTGAGTTTATTTTACTTACGGTACTTAGTAGGCTGATACCTCTGTAATTACTGCAGTTGCTTTTATCTCACTTTCTTTTGTATATTGGTACTATAATCGCTTTTCTCCAATCGTCTGGGACTTCTCCCGTCTCGATACATAAATTTATTAATTCGCACAACTTGTGAGGTATGTACTCACCACCGTATTTAAGCATTTCAGCGCTAATGCTGTCTATAGCAGCAGCTTTACCGTTTTTCAAGTTCTTAATTATATCTTTGACCTCAGTGACACAGACTTTTTCAATTGGGTTTTCTAATACATTATGTACTATGTCGCAGTTTTGTTGTCCTATATCTTCACCTCCTAATAGTTCTTTAAAAGAGTCTTTTAAAGCATCTACTATCCCGTCTTTATCATATAGCATTTCACCTTTGCTGTTTCTCATGCTGACAAACTCTGTACTTTTACTTTCCTTCAACTGTTTATGTAATAGTTTCATAAATCCTTCAAAGTAGTTTTGTATTTTCTTCTCTTCTTCTCTTCTGATTTTCTCTATATAATTTGAATTATTTTTTTCTTTCATTACTTCCTCAATTAACCGTAAAGGTGAATTTACACGCTCTGTTTGCTGGTTGTCAGCCAGCCAACATATCGAAATATCCATTCACACCTCCGGAAAATTCAGTGAAATATAGTAATATTTTAGTTATATTCTGAAACTGACTGGAAGATAACTAAAATATTACTATATTTCATTGAATTTTCCGGAGGTTTGAATGAATATTTCGATATGTTGGCTGGCTAACAGCCAGCAGACAGAGCGTGTAAAGCGGGGCGCACACACATTTGCACAGTGAATAAGCACAAGGCGCAACGCACAAGAGAATAAGTTTCAACGCACACGGATCCGCATAGCTACTCCCTATGCACCAGGCTTGCGGGCTAGCGCTTGTAACCTCAAAATGTGAAGTGTTGACGTGAGGATTGTAAAAAGTGTGTTTTTCGTGGACAGTTAATCTAATATTTATAAAAGTCAGTGATTTTATTTGAAATAACTTCTTCGTCTGTCGTTGATTATGAAACAGTATTGTTTCAAGTTTATTAAAGAGCACTGTTTTAAGTTTATTTAACAATATTGGTTTCAAGTTTCAACCTGAAAATTTGACACATTCAAGTAGAGAAATTTTTTAAATTATTATACTATTACACTTAATTGTAAAATAATATGAGTTATCAAAGAACATTATATAACGTTCATGTAACGGTGTTTCTTTTAACTTTTAACTTAAAAATTTTAACTCAATTTGTGCATTTTAATTAAGAAATTAATTCAAAATTTCAATGTTTTCGACTTCTCTTTTTGTAGACAAAAAATTGTTTTTGTTACATTTTATATTTTTATCATATTTGCAGCGATGGACACCATGGATGATGAAAACGAGTAACTCTTTCTTTGTGCTTATCAGATATGTATCACAGCATTGGCATTAAAAAGGCATCGGAGGAGCAAAAGGTTATTTGTAGAGAGTCCAGCACAAAACTTCTATTTATTATATAACTTCCACTTTTAAAACTAGAAACACTTTATAAATAAACGATGCGACGATTGACACTTGCAAAACAAAAGACGCGACGCGCGAGAAATTTGAGGTTGGAAAATTGAAAATCGTCTGCTACCAGTGGCTGCAGATTGCATGAAAGTTCAAAGTTCCGAACTTTTCGACGCCTTCTGCGCCATGCTGTGCGGAAATCACAGCGATTGAAATGGAGCCCTGTGATTGGTCGAGAACCTTGTGAGCCATGCGCTGTGCAAATGTGTGTGCGCCCCGCTTAAATACATCTTAAAACTAGAAACAAATTTTATTCAAGTCTTTTAGTCCACTTACATTTGCCGCCTCACTCATCCGACATGGAGAACCTATGCAGCTTGATTCTTATTGGATGACTTTTTTTACATGCGCGTGGCTAGACCGTGTTTTTATTGGATCGTGGACAGGAAGATGGATTGGAACTCGAAGATACGCGCCCATGTACGCGCCAAAACCATTATTAGCATTGCCCAGGACTGCTAAGCATAAATGGCGTGAAGTGAAATGTGTGAAATACATTAACAAAATAATTGAATTAATAATTGTATTTCTAGGCTATTAAGCTTAGTGATTGTTAGCGATTAAAAATGTCACTGAATAAAAAGCCTATGCGATATGCGCACCCAGAAGGCCACACTGACGTTTGTTATTTCTCAGGCGAAAAGTATGTTCACATTTGTTTGTTAATGAACCTCTAATGTCTGTATAATTTTGTAACTTATAACAGATATTTGAGTTTTGTATAAGTATGTTGACGTAAGTTGTTGATGAATATTTGGAAGTCTCAAAAATGTAATTACGACATTAAATAATAACGTTGGAAGGAGCTTTTATTGAAAGGAGACAAACTATTAGCCGGTTTTCCAATCTACGTACTCTGAAATTGATTCCAATATTTTTTATTGTTATTCGTGGTGAATTGATTAACATTGAGATGAATAGCATATAGGATTTCCAAATTTCAAATTAATATGTTTATTTCATTGAACTCTTCATTTAGCTATTAACAATTTTCCGAACAAAATAACTACTAACAATATGAAAAACTGTTAGTAATTGCTTTCGTAATTTTCTTAATTCAGAGGTGGACTCATTACCTGTGGTTCCGATGGAGACGTTAGATCATGGCTAAGTTTAATGGATGATGACCCTGCTACAAGTTGTGTTTCAGAACAAGCTACAACGGTCATTTCAAAGGTAAAAAATGTTTAGGCATGATGCATGTATCAGACTTTTATCTATTTATTTATGAAATTAGAATAGCAGATGAACCTTCACGAATTCCTGTCCGTAAAGAGGGCGGCAAGTGCTCTTGAGAAATTGTTTCGTAAACAGCGAGAGTACTTTGATTTTCTTATTTTATCATTACTGATAACGAAAAAACAATATTGAAACATATTAACTTTAACTTTTTATCGCAATTATTCGATTTTTGGGCCCCCTTCTCCCTTGTCACGTTAACATACCAATAAACAAGGACCTTCCCCCTTAGTGTTACGTAACTTTCAGTAATCTCATTTTGTTCACTATAAGTATTTTAATATCATAGACCGAATCCATTTCAAATCAGACAGGTTCTACACTTGAAGTTTCCAAATCTATCTGGGATGAAATATGTGACGTGCGCCGAAGAAAGGGGGCTTACTCTCAAAAAATCGAAATCGAGGTTTTTACACCTTTCGATAGTTTTTGAGTTGCTCTTTTTAATGAAACCATCGAAAAAAAAATTCCGAGCGTTATTATTGCTAATAATTGAGTTGATAGGTACCCGAGAAATCGTGATTTCGCTCGAGAGCCCGAGATCCCGTGAAACACCTCCCACCACTCACCAATGCATCTCCGCGTCTCATCTATACCCCGTCCGTGAGCAGCGCCGCAAGGGCGTAAGAATGTAGTGGCAAGTGGAGACGGAAGATTTCCTTAGTCTTCCCTCTCTCATAAAAGTCGCGTCTATCGGGTCGACTTCGACCGCTCGTCCTGAAAAATCTTGCTTTCCAGAGTAAGCCCCCTTTCTTCGGCGCACGTCACATATGTAGTTTTTAGAGGAAATTAGACCAGACTTGCCCAGCTGGGGGAAATTTCCGCCGGGAACGCATGTTCCGCGTCCACCGCTACTTCTTCTGGAGAGTGGCAGGGGTGGTAGAGGCGGTAGAATCTATCCTCTATGACATCACAGAGGAGAGATTCTCACAAGCCTCTACCACCACTCCACTTTCCAGAAGAAATAGTGGTGGGCGCGGAACATGTGTTCCCGGCGGAAATTTCCCCTAGCCGGGCATGTCTTAATTAGACGATTCTTATTTTTCCAATGTGCAAAAAAAATTTCTATGAAGTTGTGCATACACTGTAAAAAAAGGTTTGTGTAAAATTACAAAGTTTCGGGAAATTACGTATTGCATAATTGTAAATGTCACACAACTCACTATGTGATTTTACAAAAGTGTGTGAAATCACAGCCTCCAGCGATGTAAATAAAAGGACCCTCGAACAGCAGTTTAATATGACACTGGATATAAACAAAATTACACATTCCCTCGTACGCACTTTACGTTCGGGAGGGAAAATTCATTATATCAGTGGAAAATTCAGTATCAGCGTGTAAAAATATCATGGGTGGTTAAATCGCATTCCTAAGATTGAAAATTACATCGAGCTTTTTAATTTCATCCTGACAGAAACTAAGACTTTGGATTTAAAAATAATTGAAAATTTAGAATAATTAATCAAATAATATGTGAATACGCAAGCGTCTCTCGTTTTCGTTGTTTATTGATGCGTTCGTCCACTAATTTGGGAGCATTTTGATTGTTAATACGAGGAAGTTAACAACTATGTTCAACTCTGTTGACAGCTTTCACACAAAAACATATAAAATTCTAGCTATTTGAAGGGTAGAAATGCAAAAGGAGTCAAGAGCCAAATTTTCGAAATCGGGTTTATTAGCTCAAAAAATCAGATGAATTCTATCACACATGCCTGCCAAAGGATTTTTTTGGGGCATCATTTTTCAAAATTTGTTATCTTGTGTTCATAGTCCGAGCAGCATTTCTAACCACAAAGAAAAAAATCAAATTTCATTTTTCTCGACACTGGCTAACTATTTTTAATTACTATTGGGTCCCTTCCGTTCAGCACTGAATAGCCTCATTCCTCATTTTTAGGAAATATGCAAAATTATTACTGCTATCGTCATTATTTTGAAGTTGAAATGTCAGTTTTACACCATTTCGAAGTCATAATTGGATTTTAAAATTTCGCGAAACTGCATGCTTTTTTTCAAACAAACTTTTTGGAAATCAATTCGTCCATTCAATAACTAGAATTCAAATTTTTAGTTTTTTCTCAAACTGCAAATTGACTCCACAATTAATGTTGAAAGATTTTAAAAGTCGATACGGACTCAAAATCTAACCTCGAAACGTGACCATTTTCATTCAATTTCTCGAAACCGGATATCTTTTTGTCACCAAACTTTTTTCAGTTCGATAGAGCATGAAAGTATCTCGAAAGTACTTCCTTATTTTTTTCTTAAATGACCCCGCTGAATTTACAACATGTTTTTAGTCTCTCCTGAAAAAAGTGAAAAATGGCGCTTGACTCCTTTTGCATTTCTACCCTTCATTTCTATTTTGCCTTTTACATTGTCTGCTATTGGAACGGAAAAAATTCGGCTTTTCAAAATGTATATTTCATATTTTTGTTACGGAATATATGAACTCTGCAAAAAATACCCATAGTGTCTTATGTATTTTAGGTAGGTGGTAACGTGTTCGGCTTGTTTGTCTTCAATCTGCATGAAATTGTGCTAAATCGAAGCTTCGAGTGTTCGAATCCTGTTGCGTGGTAATTTTTATTTTATTTCATTTTTTCACAGGATGAATTTTACTTTTGCCTGTGTAAAATTACGGACCGAATTAGAATAACATAACAGCTGTAATTGCAGAATTCATTGCTAGGTGGATTTTTACAAAATTTCGTAAACTTACTCCGACACACGAGGGCCCTTTTATTTACATCGCGCAGTGGTGTAAAATTCAATCGATTTTTTTACAGTGTATTTAAATTTGGTGCTTTGTTAATGAAAAAAGCATTTTTTTTCTTTAAACCTCTATGACTTTTTATTTAATTGAGATATTTATCCTTTTCTGTCTGATTCTGACATAATTTATTATCTTATTTCGAAATCCGCTGGGAAATTTAAAAATGGTTCAGAATTAACAAAATGTTGGTTGTTTTTCTGAAAATATTAGAAGTCGATTTTCTCAAAAAAACCCACACTTTTTTTTTTGCCAATTCTTTGTAAAATGTGTACTTTCATAAGTGAGTTTCATGCGGGCTAGATAACTTTTGTGGCCAGAAGAATTTTTTTTCGTAAAATTGAATTTTTTCATTTTTCTTGCAAACAACGACGGATAAGACAAATGCTAAGATAAAAGTGTGCAAGTCTAAAAAAGTTCTATTAAAAAATACCTCTTTCTCTATTACGATATCTTGCATCGTGTACGCGAAAAATTCGAAAACTACGGAAAAAAATTCTCCCGGCCTCAAAAATGGTTCAGCCGACATAAAGCAGATAGGACGCATTTCTTCTATTAGCAGAGAATTTTCAAAAATATTGGGAAGAATAAAAAAGTCGGGGTCTTCTCGAAAATATTTGTTCATGTTTCCAAAATTTGAAGACTGAAATTAAAAAGATTTTCTGGAAAACTCCACCTTTTTTTATTTTTAATCTTATATTTTGTTTACAATTTCTGCTTATATAAGCAAGAGGTATAACCATTAGAACTTTTTTCGACGTGCAGACTTTCCTTTTAACATTTTTTCGCCTCTGTCTTTATTTACGAGAAAAATTAGAAAATTCGATAATATGAAAAAAAATCTTCTGGTCCAAAAATTGATTTAGCCCACATACAATTCATAACATGTCTTCCTTATAAAAGTACAAATTAAATAAAAAATTTCAATTTTTATTTGAAAAAGTCGACTTTTATTATTTTCAGAAAAACCACCGCTATTTTTTTAATTTTGAACCTTTTTTAAATTTCCCAGCGGATTTCGAAATAAGACAATAAACGATATTAAAATCAGAAATAAAACTATAAATATCTCAATTAAATAAAAAGTCATAGAAGTTTAAAAACAAAATATCTTTTTTTTTTTTAAATAAAGCACAAAATTCAATTATGCATAATTTTGTAGACCATTTTTTTTCGCAATTTGGACAAATACGTATCGTCTAATTTCTTTTAAAAATCAATATATTTCTTTCTCGAGAGATTCCGCAACTTCCAAGTGTAGAACCTGCCTAATTTGAAATGGATTCGTTCCATATTAAAAAAATTTATTTTATCAGTTCAAATTTGTTTAAATATAAAAAAAACAATGTTCACTTTTTGAGTTTGGTTAATAGAACACTTATTTCAAATTTTAAAAAATGTCTTCCTCATATCTTTTCTCATTTCGATTACAGAAACTTTACAACTTTTAATTATGTTAAGTTAGCTCTTTTTGAATATTTCGAAGTTAGCCATAAATTTTCTCTCAGTTTTCATTCGAAAAAAAAGGTAGATCTTTTAAAAGGTCGGGCGATCCTGGGTCACGCTGCACCTGTGGATTGTGGAGACCCCTGCATTAGACAAATACAAAACAAAAAACGTAATTATTGTTGGTTTTTCGAAAAATTCTACCTCGATACAAAATAATTTTTTTCTAAAATATGATTTCACATTATTTTTTGTCGAAAACTGCATAATACAAAGTTCGCAATAATTTTTATACACAAAAAAAAAATTAATTAGCATTTCGAACTCGAAAGTTCATAGCCTCACTACCCTATTCGGGTAGTGTTTCTAGGTGGATAAATGCTACCAGTGTGGGTCCACCACACCCACGACGGGTCAACAACACGCAGTATTCCCCGAACGGTCACCCATCCAAGTACTAACCGCGCCCAACACTGCTTAACTTCAGTTATCTAACGGGAACTGGTGTTTTCAGCGTGGTATCGCCGTTGACTTTTTATACACATAGAAAAAAAATCATTTTTCAAACTTAAAAAACTTCGAATCCCTCTGTGGTGGCCACGGGTAATCCTGTTAAGGTACTTCAACTTTTACACATACAGTCGTATCTCCATTCTGTCCCTCTCCAAGCTGTCCTTTGACAAATCTCCAAGCTGTAACACGAAATATTGCGCCCGCAGCATTGGATAGTGCCGTATGCCCGACACGATAAACAAGCCAATATTAAAAGAGGTTAGTTTAAATCTCGAAAAGTGATTTGAGAAATATGTCGAGAAACAAAGCATTTAAAAAAATATTTTGTTTAAAAAAAGGGATATTAGAGATAATAAACACGGCGCTGCAATCAGTGATTCTGTACAAGAGAGGTCGCTACTCATTTCCGAGACAGCTTGGAGATTTTCGATGTCCCGATTTGGGACAGCTTGGAATTTCGACTGTACCTCAAAAACAGATTTCAAAAAAATAATTTTTTCACTCCCTCCTACCCTCTTATATTATTTTACTATTTTTGAATTAAATTATTCCATTAAAAAAATGTAAACCACAAAAGTTCCTCTTGAACCCTTGCTTCCCCCTAAAAGCGTTACGTAATATATGGACGACTTCAGATGCATTATAATGTTTTTTTATTTAATTTGACTTCGTCGGGTTTTATCATATCTCCACGTTTTGTGGACGAGTCTGCTAACTAGTCATTTTCTGGCAAACGGTTATGGTTTTATTGATCGAAAATGCTTTTTAAAAAATTCCAGAAAAATTATATTTTCTAGCCAAACTGTGAGAGGTACGAAAAAAATGTTAACAGGCAAACTTGCTCATCTCAAAAATATCTAAAACTTTGCTTCAGATCATACTTTCCTAAAATGCATAATTTTTGTTTTAAACGTAAAAATATTATTAAAAATTAAAAATTCCATTTTGCGGTCAAACTATGTCAAAAAAACTGTCAAGAAGCTGAATTGTTCATTCCAAAAAGACCTACAAATTTGCTTCAGACTATTTTTTTATAAGACGCATAGTATTTCTTTTAATCGTGACAAATGTTAATATAAATAACAAATTTCATTTTCCAGCAAAATTATGCGAGATACAAAAACAATGTTAAGAAGCAAAATTTTGATCATCTCAAAAAGATCTATAAATTTACCTAAGACCATTTTTTTATAAGAAGCATAGTTGTTTTAATGGTGAAAAATGTTATTAAATTTTTTTAATTCCATCAACATAGCAAGATTTAACAAAATATTTTTTTGGGCCAACAAAATCAGTTTCGGTTAATAACTCACATTTTGTCGTTATGACAGAAAAAGCTCAAGAAAACGGGTTTGTTGCGATTTCCAAATTTTTGTTCTCAATGTACGTAGAAAATCGAGCGCGAAGCGCGCGCATCACGATGAGAATGTGTTCCTTAAGGCCATGTGACGAGTGGGTCACGTGACCGGATTCTTACCTCACCGACATTTTCTTTGTCAACTTATTATAACACGAATAGCCACATCGAGTTGAAAATTTGGGATAATAAATAAGAAGCTCTAAGAAAGGCGGCTCTGGTCCTAAATTGTAATAATCATGAAAAAAAAATTGTTTGTAAAATTTTTTTTTTGCTTTTTTCATGCATATTCATATATGTATATTCATATATTCATATATACATGTATATTCATATATTCATACAACTCAAATTGTAATAATCATGAAAAAAAAATTTGTTGTAAAATTTTTTTGTTGCTTTTTTCATGATTATTACAATTTAGGACCAGAGCCGCCTTTCTTAGTGCTTCTAATCTATTATCCTAAATTTTCAACTCGATGTGGCTATTCGTGTGAAAATAAGTTGCCAAATAAAAAAAGAGTCGGTAAGGTAGGAATCCGGTCGCGTGACCCACTCGTTACATGGCCGCAAGGCCGATAGAGCTCGAAGTAAATTAATTTCCTTTTTTATTTGAAATCGAAAACAAATTTAAAGCTCATTTTAAAATTAGGAGTTCTGAAAACTTTGTGATATGAACTGCTTTTGTACGTATAACACTATTCTAGCACATACGACGATCTTCGATTTTAATCAGTTTTTTTGTTGCTGGATACTTGTATAATTTAATAAATATCTCACACTATTACAATTATTTAGCCGAAATAAACTACATGTTAAAAAAGTTTAAATTTGATATCAGCCTTCTACAGTCTTATTTTAAGTCACAAGCAAAGTTTTATGGCTTACAAATAAAATAGATTTTTCTCGAATTAATTATTGTGATCTTGATATTGCATGGTTAATTTTTACAATTTATATATTGCACTATTACAGAATGGAAAAATATACGTGGGTAATGATAACAATACAGTTCAAATACTTACCTATCCTGATCTTGAGAAAGAAGGAATAGTAACTAGATTTGCAGCTACAATATCAGCTTTAGCTACTACAAAAAAGAGCAAACTTATCGCATCTGGTGCTTGGTAATTAAATACAAAATTATTATTATCATAATTATTATGCCATAATAAACTTATTTACTAAGTAGAAAGATGAATAAACCTAAAATATTCTCTAATAATAGGAAATCATTTACTGATAAGTTAATGTACACTGTACAATAATGCTTCATATTATGTATTTAATTATTCACATATGTAATTATGTATGTAACTTATGGTGGTCCAAAAAAATTTGTATTTAAAAAAAAAAGAGAGAACTTTGATTGATTTTTGTTAAAAATTATGTCAATTATTGAAGTTCGAAGTGTGAATAAAAACTGAATCGGATAATTTTAAGTGCAGTCTCAAAAATTTTTAAATCAAAAACATGAAAACAGTCGAAGAACATTCTGCCTTAAATTAATTGTTTGAATCGTAACAACAAAGTAATCAAAAATTACTGTCGTCATCATTCAAAGCATCTGTTTAGAGTTGTAAGAAAAAATTAAAACCACTTTACGTCACAACCTGTTTTTACGTACAAGTTTTTATTGAAATACTCGTAGTACATCATGTAAAATGTAAACAAACGTCGTTTGGTCGAAAGTGTCAATTCAAACATGGTCAAGGAGATAAAAAGAAAAAATGAAAAGTAAAGCCGAAAAATAATATTTTCTGTTTTGACAGATTGCTAGGTAATGTGTGATCGTAAGTAAAAATGAGAGAAAAAGACATTCCAGGGGCTGAATTACTCCAAAAAAATGTAGAGGAACACAATATTGTTCCATTTAAAAATTAGTTTTAGAAATTAAAACTAAGTTGTTCAGGTTACACATCTCTTTTTTGTATTTTTGTGCTTCCTCATAGAGGGAGGTTTGTAATTACCTAAATGTTGAAATCTACTTTTTGTCATGTTTCGATATAATTCGGGCCAGGCACTCGAAATTGCAATTTATATATATATATATATATATATATATATATGTGTGTGTAACTTTATTCTGTTTACCATATCTCGAAAAGTAAAGGAGCAATGGTCATGAAATTTGGACAAAATTGTAGCCATAGTTGATTTCCAGATATGATAAGATTTTGAGCTAGATCGGCCAATTGGAAGTGTTTTTTTTTTTTTTTTGAAACAAAAGTTCTTACCATGTTTATAGGAGAATTTTTTTTTATATTTGACATAAAACAATACTATATCTGATGTATTTATTCGCGTCTTCGAGATACAACGGTAAAACTATTGTAGAAGCTTTTATTACCTACTAGTACCGATTTAGGAAGTATAAAAAATGGTTTATTCTGTTTATATGAGAAAAAGTTTCTTGATATTAGGATTACTATACTGTCGTAATTTAAGAGAACACCGTTAACCGCAATTCGGATAAGTCACCTGAACGCAGTTAACGGTAGGCGGCTCAAGGGACTTATCCGAAATGCAGTTAACGGTGTTCTTCCAAATCACGGCAATATAGTGCTATATCTAGCTCAAAAGTTCTTTGTTGTAACAGAACACATTGATTGACCTTTTGATGGCCTCTCTGATTTTCGGTAAGACAGAAACATAAGCTTGAGAAGTATTGAAAATGTTCATTTTTTTCTTTAGTTAGAGAAAAACCTCCCTCTCTGAGGAAGCAAAGTGTTCATAAAATAAGCACAAATAAATACATCTATAGTGAATGCACCCATAGTACTTCCGAGCTGTATTTTTACTGGTTCGGTTCTAGCCTTGTTCACTACCGTGTATTCAAGAACTTATGTCATAAGGTTAAGGATAGGATAAATAGGAGAAGGGATAGCATTTAGATTAAATATCAGTTATGGATGGACTTTTCCAAATAAGGTAATATGGGTTAACCCAGTGTAAATAAATAAAAATTATTTACGACAATTGTTGAGCATGTTTAATATTTAGATAAATTATCTTATACAAGATAAGCATCAGATGACTCTGGTTTTTTTTATGATTTTGTTTGTTTATTGTCGTAGTTATTCATCAGCGATAATGAAATACTGATTAGTTAACGAAGATTACAGTCATTATTTATTGATTTTCTCACAGACTGAAGGTAGTAACAGCCCAGTATGTCGAAGGTATTTTTGTGTACCGAATGAAGATCTTTATAATTACACCGGCACACAAAAAAAACTACTTTTGTGTTCTACAGATGCGACACATATATTCCCATGTATTTTGACCCGCTGAGCACGAATCCGTGGTCCGTTTGACCCCAGCACATCTGGGTCAAGGGCATTTGAAGGTCAAATGGACAGAAAAGTATTTTGTGTGAAGATAACTACTATAATTTATGTTTTTTGGGTCGCTGAATCCGAATCTGGGGTCCATTTGAACTCAGCGAGTCGAAGTCAAGGTCATTTCAAGGTCAATTTCGTTCATTTCTCTAAAAACAAATTTCTGACTGCAGATTGTGAAAGAACGGAAGATTTTACGTCCAGATATGTATGTTTTTATATTTTTATGACGACCTCTAAGGTCATGTTAAGGTCATTTCATTTAAATATATAGATGATTTATATGGGTAAATGGTAAATGGGCTACATTGGACTAGACTGCCATACTAATATGTTGTGGGGGTCGCTAAGTCTGAATCCGAGGCCCATTTGACCCTAGGGCGCCAAGTTCAAGGTCAGATCAAGGTCATATCAAAGTTAGATCTGAAGAAAAATG
>CAKNXH010056841.1:28488-42122 GCA_932178445.1 Andricus quercusramuli
GTGAAAAAACACAAATTTGAAATCGTTTTCATAATGACCAGCGGCCACAATGGAGTCTGATTGACTTGAGCCTGTGAATTCCAACTCGAATTCAGGTTTAGAATGAAGCCATACGAGTCAGAATGTCTTCGGAATAAATAACAAAAAATGTGTCTTGAAAATCGACTCTGATTGGTAGTGTGAAAAAAGACGACCTTTTATAAAAATCTAAGTCGCTATACCTTTGATTTTTTAGAGAGATGATTATATTCCCATGGACTAAGATCGGAAACTATTCACCGGGTCTTTCCAGCTTTCTACAGTTGAGTTATATTGCGTGGGTGGGTTTTGTGGGGTGTTGGTTGCACATTATATAGCCAAAGGTTCCTCTGAAAAAATCATAAACACAATAACATTGCATTTTGTGGAAAATGCTTATTTTTGCTAATTACAAATTTGGAAAATCTTTACCAAATCTTTTTTAGCTATATGTAAAGTATTTCTTCTGTGTGGGTGGTGTGAAGGGAATGTCATAAGATCAACTCAGAATTAGAAGAAAATGTTGCAAGTTTTATTTATCTATTTTATCAATCAGTATTTTGCGTTGAATATATTTTTCCTTCTTTTTCTCCTATATTTTTGTGAGATAATATTTATTTGTTATGTGTTTCAAATAATATATTATAACTTATTAAGAATTATTACTCCTACATATGTTTCAATGCTTTTTCTATTTTGAATATGGCGCCAGAAGTCCTTTTAAATCGATTTAGTGATCGATCGGGTCACCAGGCGGCGCTGATTGTACTGTTTCTGTTTACTTTTTTTCGATCTTTGAAAAAAGTTTTTATTTTTTAATTTTCTAATATTTATCGC
Organism: Andricus quercusramuli; assembly: GCA_932178445.1. Taxonomy (NCBI): domain Eukaryota; kingdom Metazoa; phylum Arthropoda; class Insecta; order Hymenoptera; family Cynipidae; genus Andricus; species Andricus quercusramuli. The sequence goes on from CAKNXH010056841.1 coordinate 29,344, forward strand.
GAGTGTTGACGTTCCGGAGGGACTTTCCCCCTCAAATATGGATATGTGCTTCTCGTGGGGAAAGAAATTTCCCCCTGACATCCTTTCGGTGCGCCAGCATTCGAAACCAATTTTTTGAGGTGAGTTTTGTAGGTTGGAATACCCACTACATGAGCCTTAAAGGCTGTTGAAGTACATTATGATTTCCAGGTTCAAGTTGTTCTCTCATTGGCCAAACCTTCTTCTTGTAATGATTCGTGCGATCCCTGCTATCCCACAAACACAAAAAGCAGGGATACTTTGTATATCCTGATTGTTGACCAAGGAGAATGTTTATGATTTTCAAATCACCACAAACTTGCCACTTATGTTTGTCATATTCAATTTTCTCCAATACATATTGGACGTTTTCGTAACTTTCTGTTAATTTTGTTAAATGCGCTATTGGTAGACTTGCGTACTCATTTCCATTGTTAAGCAGCACTGCCTTAAGACTTTGTTTTGACGAGTCTATAAACAATCTCCATTCTTCTGGAATGTAAACATCCTTTTTTAGTTCATTCATCAAACCGTTCACGTCTCTGCAATATACCAACATAACTTCTTCATTTTTATTGAAGTACTGACGGAACTTCTTTTCTCGATTCCTGTAGAAAGATGACTTCGTCCCCTGTTCTACCATTCCACGGCTCTTTAACTCAGCTGCCATATATTCAGAAGCATCTTTAGAAAGACCCATGCTCCTGATGAAATCGTTTAAACTATCTTGGTTGAATAGTCTTATAGATTCATTTTTTTGCTTTCTCCGCAATTTTGGCACATATTCTTCATTTTCATGGTCTTCGTATGAGCAATCATCAGGTTCTTCTTCACCGTCTAACATAACCTCTCTATCTGTCTCTTTATTTGTCGAAGCTTCATTTATCATTGAGCTCGTATCCATATTTTCGATAGCAGACTCTTGATTAGACTTTGCAGTTATGACAGAAGACACTATTGCATAAGATATTCTTGATTTGTTTTTAACGTTGAATCCTTTAACTTTTGTGTTGCAAAAATAACAGTCTTTTTCTGATTGAGGTATTGACCATATTACCGGAAATTTCTCTTTTATAACATTGACGATATATGTCTCTACATTGCTCATTCATTGACCTACGGCAAGTGATGACTTCATACTTTCCACAAACGTAGCAAAAAATATTCTTTATCAGTTGAATCGCCAACCAATAAAGGGTGGCGGTAGCTGGATGACGACGATTGCGGGCCCGTTTCCTCAACCTGACCAATCGCCGATACTGGGCGTCCAATACCCTGCATCGTACTTTCGCTCGTGCCAGCCATGACGGCACAATGCCTTCACCACAGGGCTTAGCCGAAAAATGAAAAGCAAGAAAAAAATCCGTTTTCCGCCGTCACCACGTGGAGCACAGAAAAAACTTCGGGTAAATGGCGTTGCAGGTAACTTCGTACAGAAACTGTCTTTTGTTCTCATAAAAGTTGTCACCACCGTCTTTAAAATTTGAAGCCACTAGCTTTGCTCGCTCAAGTGAAGTTAGCTGATCGTTGGTGTAACAGGCAAATCGGATAAGGGCGGCTTCATAAAAGCTCACTTGCCGAATCATTAGAGCTGTCAAAAGTTTCTTACAAGCGTGGGTAAAAGGAGAGAAATATCGAGACGCCAGGGAAAGTTTATCCACATGTAGAAGTCAAATTTTGGATCGGTAACACATTTTTCTTTCGATCTAACTTTGATATGACCTTGATATGACCTTCACCTTGGCACCGTGGGGTCAAGCGGGCCTCGGATTCAGACTTAGCGACCCCCACAATATATTAGTATGGTAGTCTAGTCCCATGTAGCCCATTTACCATTTACCCATATGAATCATCTATATATTTAAATAGAATGACCTTAACAGGTCGTCACAAAAAAATAATAACATACATATCTGGACGTAAAATCTTCCGTTCTTTCAGAATTTGCAGTCAGAAATTTGTTTTTAGTGAAATGAACGAAATTGACCTTGTAATGACCTTGACCTTGACTCGCTGAGTCCAAATGGACCCCGGATTCGGATTCAGCGACTCAAAAGACATAAATTATGGTAGTTATCTTCATCCAAATGACTTTTCTGTCCGTTTGACCTTCAAATGCCCTTGACCCAGATGTGCTGGGGTCAAACGGACCACGGATTCGTGCTCAGCGGGTCAGAATACATGGGAATATATGTGTCGCATCTGTAGAACAGAAAAGTGGTTTTTTTTGTGTGCTCATTTTTCAATTGCTCATAGATTTGACAAACTCATATACAACAATTAATTTTGATTCATTTGTTGTTACGAATAACAACATTAATTTTTTAAAAACTATTGTTTGATTTTTCATGTTTTTAATTTATGAGGCACTACCACGAAGTACTACAAGGAGACCGCGTGCCTGTGGCGGAGATGGTGGTAAATAGCCCACAACCGCGATCGCCTGTCCTCGGATTTTTATTTGTTCCCAGATGAGAGCGTCACATGTGGCAAATTGAGGAATTACCATTCCTATAGTAGCAGACGACCATTTAGTTACAAAGTTTCTCTGAAGAGGCGCTGTCATCTGGGAACATATCTCGCTATGATAAACTCGGAGGACAGGCGATCGCGAAGTGGCGCCAGGTGAAATACATGGTGTGCGGTCTCCTTGTAGTACTTCGTGGGCACCACTTAGAACTGAGGCGTCAAAAGCCTTTTTTGGAATACCCTAATGTACTTGGATCGATCTTGTATACGATTTGAGGTGTTTAGGATTAAAAATAAGGGGCATTAATTTATTAATTTTCTTATCATTAATATTGATTAAACTAATTTTTTTAGTGACATGCGAATCCATGTAACAAACATAGACACACTGGATACCATAGAATTAACCGGTCATGATGCACCAATATTGGGTTTATCATTAGATCCTAAAGAGGAGTTTGTGGTAAGTTTAGAACAAAATTATTTGTGGAACACATACATATTAACGAAAGTTCAGTATCACGACCAAATGCATGGATGATTTAATGTGTGTAATAAAAATCAAGTACACAAATTAAATTGCAGGCATCTTCAAGTGCAGATGGAACAATCAAAGTGTGGAATATTAAAGAAAAGCGAAGTGTTCACACGTGGAATAACGTAGTTCCTAAATGCAATTCGTTTTTAACAGCCAAAGTATATTGTGCACCTTCCTTTCATTGCAAAACCGGCGATTTTCTAGCTTATCCTCATGGAAAAGATGTTATTGCAGTGGAACGATCTACTTGGAAAGAAACGTTTAGATTAAAGTGTCCAGATCTTAAAACAGTCAGTATTTTTTACTTACAAAAATTTGGAAAAAAATATTTTTTGCTACAAGCTTCAGTTTTATTAATATAGAACCTTTGTTCTAGGAACTTAGTATATGCAAGTTTTCTGAATGTGGTACTCGTCTAGCGGCTAGTTCGTTTTACGGGGAACTTATAGTTTGGGATGTAGAAAGTAAATCAGTTATAGGATATATTGAACACCAACAAAATGCTAAGATTACTTCTTTCAGTTGGAATCCGGAAAAACCTAAGGAAATTGCTTTTTGTGATGCTTTAGGTCAATTGGGTTGCATTGAAGTGGTTGGTTTCCTACATTTATATTTCGTGAAATTGTTTGATTTATTCACAGTAAATTGTTTGTTTTTTACTAGAGAGGATCGGACAAATCGCTCAATGATTTGGATTCGGAACCTGTAATAGACGAGCATGATCTAGACAATAATTCAGATTTTCCGGACGATGACGACGATGCAGAAAATGTTATATCGTTGAATAAAATCAAATCATCTGTTAATCTTGATCCTGATCAAAAAAGCATTTCAGATGTCTTTACTGAAAGAATCAACGAAGACAATAGAAAGTTATTACCAGAAATTAACTTACAAGAACCATTCCAACCTAGTTCTACTCCAGTTCATTTACTTTCACGGTACATGGTAAGTAATGTAAATTAGCTTAAAAATGTATTTCGGCAACAAGTTAAAAAAACCTGTGTATTCGGATAGATATTTTTATTTATTGGGATATGTATAGCAAATCATAATGGTAACTCTTTAGAATCATCTAAATCGCTAAGGTGATTTTTTTTAGGTATGGAATGACATAGGCCTGGTGATGTGCTTTACTTCAGAAGACGGTGAAGAGTCTAACATAGAAGTCCAATTTCACGATGTAGCTGTTCACCATTCTATGCGAATTAGTAATTATTTGCGTCACACGGTAGCTGCACTTTCTCCTCAAGCTCTTGCCTTGTGTTGTGCTTCAAGTGAAGATACACCAAGTAAACTTGTTGTGGTTGTATTAAATGGTGAGTCTTTCTTCGGAAGATTATTTACTAGTGGTGTAGGTCCATATGAAAAGGCCCCTTATGGTCGGTATGGAGTTACGTATAGGGACATACAGCCGGATAAATTTCAGACATTTTGAGTGTAAGACGAAGTTTCTAGGTAGAAACACGAGTTGTCGAGGCCTTTTGTAAAGGTGGAACTTCCGCAAACTGATTTTTGAGAATAACGCATCTAAAGTTGGCTAGTGTCATAAGAACACGTGTTATATTTTTTCTTCGAACGTGAAATATAACCACTTCCAGTTGCTTCTGAAACATAAGATTAGTATAGTGTCAATATATTTCATATATGGTGTAAAATTTCCCAAGTGTCCCGGCCTAAAATTTTGTTGTCGCTCATCTCATTCAAACTCCGCCGGATTGTAGTGCTAGTGGACCTCTTTAAATCATGTGAAGGGGGCGCTCCTCGGGCCGTAGTTTACATACTCCGACATTCAATGAAAGAGATGTATTTTCAATAATAAAGACGACTTTTAAAACAAAAACAAACATTTTCGACGATTCACCCGGACTGCTAACTCTCAATTGTACATAACTCCTGATACAGTTATCCAATTTTACTTTTTATGAGGGTTTTGAAAAGGTATTTTAATAAGGTTCACAATAAAAATAATCATTAAACGATACAAAAATAATTTCACCTTTATTTTTCAATTAAAAAAACATTTTTGAGGGTTTCTCCCAATGCGGCATTTTTTATATTTTTGTAATTAGGCTAGAAAAAAGTTTGATTTTTTTCTCTTGAAAAACATCCCAAAACGAAAATGGGATGAAAAGTATTGGTTGAGTTACAGAAGGTCATAAGAGCGCGGGTGCCCCGCGCCAACTAGCCACGGCGCTACTAGGCGTGCTAAGTGACTCACTGGCTCTAATAATTGATAAAAATGATGTTTCTGCTTACGCGTAACAAAAAAGATCGTCTGTTACGTGTTCAGAAGGTTTTTGATAATTTCTCTTGCTTCCCACGTTTTGGTGATTTTTTTTGTTGTTAATCTCTTTGCCTTAAACAATTTGGGGTGCTCTTCGCGATCTCTTTGTAATCTTTCTCTTCGGGAAAATGTCATACTGTGGAGATGACGAATACTTCTTCAAAATTAGAGTTGATTCTGAGGAGGGTACAAAGAAATGGTATTTTTGTGTGCCCGGCACAGTCTTCGCAGAATCTAATCGAGTTATAAGGTTTTCAGCAGTGGCGGCATGATCTTCTTTGGAGATGAAAAATATTACCCTTTCAGGCAAGTTTTTTTTAGCCCATTGATGTAGAGCATCAGCAGTCAAAATCTGATTCTGAGACAACGCCTGGAGACTGGTAGGTTCGGCGAGTGTTTTCAAATTGCCCCAATTCCACCGCATGGTCCTTTTCCATGTGCAGTCGCGTTGGTATACTCACACCAAAAAGCACCCTAAAACGTGAGAGGCAAGGGGACTCACTTAAAAAAGCACCCCGAAATGTGAAAGGCAAGGAGATTCACATCGAAAAGCACCCCAAATTGTTAAAGGCAGAGTAATTAACACAAAAAAAACTCACCAAAACGTGGGAAGCAAGAGGACTTATCAAAAAACATCTGGACATGTAGCAGATGAGCAGAACCATCTACAAAAATCGTTTATGATTTTATTATTAATTATCGTTTTCCTACAATGGAACCATTTTGAAATTTTAATTAAGAAAATATCTAAATCCTTCTCTAGTTGCATAAAAGTCAGAATAAAATGGAATTTTTGTTACGCGTAAGCAGAAACATCATTTTTATCAATTATCAGAACCACTGGGCCACTACAGCACGCCTAGTAGCGCCGTGGCTAGTTGGCGCGGGGCACCCGTGCTCTTATGACCTTCCATAACTCAACCAATACTTTCCATCCCATTTTAATTTTGGGATGTTTCTCAAGAGAAAAAATCAAGCTTTTTTCCTAGCCTAATTACAGAAGTATCAAAAATGCCGCATTGGGAGAAAATCTCAAAAATGTTTTTAAAAATATAAAATCAAGGTAAAATAATTTTTTTTATTGTTTGATGATTACTTTTATTGTAATCCTGTTTAAAATACCTTTTTCAAAACCCTCATAAAAAAGTAAAATTGAATAACTGTATCAGGAGTTATGTACAATTTAATGTTAGCAGTCGGGGTGAATCGTCGAAAATTCAGGTCACTGTATCTTGACAACCCGTTTTACTAGGTGCGCCCTCTTCACAGAATTTAAAGAGGTCCACTAGCACTACAAACTTGCGGAGTTTGAATAACATCGGCGACAACCAAAATATGTCCTCGTACTATTCTCCACTAAAACTATAAAATAATCATTTTGACCCTGTCTTAGAAAAATCCGAATGTCTCAAAAACTAGAACCGACCATAAGGGCCCTTTTCGTATGGACGCACTCAGTGATCTTCTTTCTTCTTGTTTATTTGGGAGAAAATTACACTATCAATCAGAGATGTACACTTTTTGATTTTTCATAAATTTGTTTCTTTCGAATTATGCTTCTCTTACTTGGTGCTGTTAAGACTGGAAAACTTAAAGTTTGCTTTAGCACAAGAAAACAATTTTGATGAGCTTTTACTTTCACGGAAAATTAAGGAATCAAATAATGTTTTCTCTTAATGGAGAATTTGAAAGATTTATTTCGAGAAAATCATTTCAGTCAACTTCGTATGAAGAATTTTTAGAATTCTTCAGCCAAAAAAGTGATCAGAGAAAATTGTACTAATTTGAAAGTCTCAACTAACAGTTACTTTTCTTAGCATTGGCCCTACCATTGATGTGTTTGATAGTATTGCCAGAGATGAGGTGGGAGATTGCTCTTGCCGTGTATTTGGATTTCGACTGACTTACCGCAACGCACCCTTTCCCCGTTAGCTTTCCGGGAACTAAAATTAAAGGTCCAAAAGCGCCCTCTTTCCCCCTATTTGTTATATTTGGAGAACTATAATGAAAGGTGGCTTACCTGCCAGCCGCCTTGGTTAAACAGGGTACAATTTGATGAGTCGATAGAGAAGGTCGGAGCTGGTAACTCTGATATGATAAAAACCAGACGTAAACAACGTATTTGAAAATTTTAAAGTTAAATTTATTTATTTTAATTAGAAAAAAAAAAAGAAAATCTGTCTAGTGTGAAATATTTATCGCCTAGTAACATCTAGAATTAAATGAATGATATTCCTAAATAATAAAATATAATTAAAACTTGTATTTTTGTTGTCTCGTGTATTCATTTTTTAACTTTTCTGATAATTTTTTTCTATGAAGAAATTATAATACATTAATAAAAATTACCATAAATCAACTTTCATATCAATTTTTATTTTTTTAATCGTAAAACAGATTCACGACTGTTTAATATTTATTTTTCTTATAAGGCCTATTAACAAACTGTCTATCATTGCGGAATTTTCTATAAGAGCAGTCGTAGCACTACACATAATTAATCTTACGGAAATTTCGAAATACTAGACAGTGCCTGTTAAGTAACTGAGTGGATAAAAATCTATATTTTCGTTGAATAATTAAATTACATATTAGAAATACCTATCTTCACCCAGATACAATTTGCTTTCATTTGCAGAAACTCCTTGGTTATCTTTTGTATTTGAATTAAAGAAATAGTTTGTTCTTCTAACGAAAATATTGTTTCGTAATAAAACAATATTTTGCTTTATGCAACCAAAAATAGATCTATATTTAAGGAAAAAGTTGTTCGTGTCAATGATTATATTATTTGGTTTAACAAAATAATAAAATTGAATATAAGATGCTTTTATTAAGAATAAAAATGTTATTTTAATAATGAAAACTTTTATTTTTGCTACAAATAAGGATAGTTTAAAATACGTATATTTTCAGCCACGTTTTCCTAAAACTGGATGCAGTTTTCAAATAACAAGCTAAAAACCTAAATTTCCAAACAACATTTTGGCATACAGCCATTTTCTATTCTTTTTTACCATACCACAACACACTCTTCCTTATTATTTCAAAATACAGTCAAACCTCGTTTATCGTGATCTTCACTTATCGGGATCTTGCAACCTCGTTTATCGGGACATATTGTTCCCCTTCCAACCACCGTTCCTTATACATAAGCACTTGAAGTGGGGTAAGGTCAGAGCGTGGTGGGAGTAGCGGGAATTTAAAATTCTTTTTGATCATTTGCGATTAAACCTGACATAACCCGTAAATAACAACACAGCAAGGTGTCATGGCAACCCGTCTTCAGGCTGGGGGTAGTAGTGGGAGACCCCTCCGAATCCCGATAAATGAGGTGTTTACATTTCGAGGGCGTCCCGATAAACGAGGTTTGACTGTAAGCCTATTTTTATGACAGATAAATGTAACGCGTTAGCTTGAAAATAACGTTTTAAGATTTCTTCAGTTTAAACAATGTATAATTAAATAATTGACAATCAAGCTTAGAAAATATATAATCTAAAAGCGTCGCCGTACTCAAATACAGCAATATAAATAATTAATTATATTTAGATGCTCAAAATTTCACTTTTACATAGAATTAAGGTTTAATTAGTTAGGTTTTGACTCTATTCTGACATATAAATTTTAAAAAATTTTATTTTTCAAGAAATAATTTTCTTGACTTAAGACAATGAAATGAAATTAATTATTTCTTAAATTTTTCCAGTATTTTGAATTAACAGAACATTTAATTAAATCAAAGACATAGTATCACACGAATAGTTTCGTTAAGGCAATAAAGATGAAAAAAGTTCTTAATTAAACTTGAGCGAATTTTCACTTTGAATTAAAACAAAAAAGTTCAAGAAACGATATCTTCAATAATATAAAACTTGCTGAATGTTGGAATTCTCATGCAAATTGCCAAATTATGTCCGACGAAATCTTTTCCAGTTTTAAATAATTGTTCAATAGAAAAATTTTAACGTTCAAAGTTGAAATTTAACAGTTTGAAATGTTAACGATTCAAGGCTTCCTATTTCAAATATTTCAGTTTAAAATTTTTTAGTTTTTGATATTTGATTTATAATCACTTATGGTAAATGAAAAGTAAGATATTGCTAATGTTTTAAAATGTGTCATCCTAATTAAAAAATGTCAAATTAAAAGGCTAAAAATGAAATATTTTAGATTGAAACAATATTTGAATAGGAGTTGGAATTTAATAGAGGCATTTAATTGTTAACCTATTATTTTGAAATTATTTTAAAATTAGGAATAGTTTATAAAGTTCAAATCGTAAAATTTATATTTTCAACGTTGAAATATGTAATTTGCTTAATTTGGAACAGATTCAGAATCGCCCTGTGAAATCAATTATTGTTCAATTTTCAATTTATTATAACAGCAAAAGTTCTTGGTAAAAGTGTAATATATTTTTTTAATTATAGTAAAGTACAAGTCGAAACGTTAATGCAAATTGTAAAAGTATTGTTTGTAAAATTTTATATTTTTACATTCTCATCAGGGAAGGTATTCCATTTTGTGAAATTTAACCCCCCACCCCTCCTTTTTGGTCAAATGTCCAAGTTTTGAAACCCTCTGAACCTGAAAACAGTGTTTTTACGAATGTGCCTCTGTGTGTGTGTGGTTTTTTATTTTGTTAGCAAGATAACATTAGAAAGAATTGATATTTTGCATTGGACTTCGGTATACTCTTCAAGAGTGCTAAAATGAAGGTCTAGTTCGTTAGCCAGTCATTTTGGATAAAAATTCAAAAAGCTCAAAATTAGTAGTACTCAAAAAGACGAACAATTCATCTTCATGCATTTTTTTTATGAAGAAAAATTACCGGAGTTATATCATTTACAAAATTCCAAAAAACAAACGAAAATGAACATTTTAAGCCAAACAACGGACGATTTGAAAAAATGTCAGAGGAAGAAAAACGATGCATTTTGAACAGCCTACAAGGTTATCACCACAGCTTTCCGAATTTTTTTGAAAAATCTAGAATTCAAATTTTGACCGCACAAAAAATAAGGAAAAATCAAAACATTCTATTTTGAGGTTAAATTTGTTAGAAATCACTTTTTGATAGAACGCGTAGTTTTTGTTTTATTCGTAAAAAATTGCACCATTATATTATATAATATTATATTATATTATATCATATTATAATATATTATTATATTTATTATATTATTATTATATTTTATTTGAGAATAAATCTTTTTAAATTGGAACTTCAACTATTTAGTAATAGAAAGTGAAACTACTTTGTTTTAAATTAATCTTTTTGGTTGATGATTCATCACTTTAGTTGAAAATCCTCTTTTTTTAAATTTAAATACTTTGTTTACATTTTTTTCAGTGAAAATTAATTTTTTTAACTGAAAATTTCAATATTCCATGTTTGGTTCAGAATTTATCTTCTTCCGTTCCAATCTCAATTATTTGGTTGAAAATAATGAAAATTCTTCTATCTTCTTGAAAATTAAACTTCTTTGGTCTAAAATTATTATTGTTTGTTGAAACTTCATTTCATTGGTTGTAAATTTAACTATTAGGTTTAAGATTCCTTCAAACTTTCAAATATTTGTTTGATAATTCAGAAAATTGTATTAATTGTACATATTAGAAATTATTCTTCTTTGTTAGAAAAAATAACCTTCTTGGTAGAAAATTTATTCTTCTGATTCAGAATTCATCTCTTTTATTGAAAATTAGAGAATAAAAAACAACATTGAAAATGAAAAAATTCAAGTTTTGGACAAACAGCACAAACTATGAAAAAAATGAATCAACAAAAGTTGCTCATCTAAAAAACAGCTACAAATTTGTCATTAATAATTTTTGATTGGACGCGTTGTTTTTGTTTCAAACGTAAGAAATAAACATTAAAAATAAGAAATTAAATTGTTTGGAATACGGCGCAAGGTACAAAATAAAATTAATAAACAAAGGTTGTGCACCCAGAAAGGATCTGTTATTGATAATCTTTAGATTGAAAAAATAGATTTTCTTTTCATCGTAAGAAACAAAATTAAACATAAAAAATAACCTTTTGGAAAACCGACATAAAAGACGAAAAAAATAAAAAAACAAAAGATATTCGACCTAAAAGGATCTTTGGAATCAGAAAAATACGTAGATTCAAAATATATTACTTTCAAATCACTGATTGCAAAATTAAGAATTTTTTAATTTCAAATTTGTCCACATTTTCCAACAAAGGACCTCTGAGGAAATGCTTGGCCTGCCCAAGCTCGCAGGTACCTGATCAGAAAGTAGGTCGTTGGTCAGGTCAGTCAGATAGCCTGACTTGGTCAAGAGCGTGCCGACCACGGGTTTAATCCGTAATGGAGAGCCCATGCAGCTGTCGAAAAATTATCTTTTGAAACAGTCAGGCCTGAGATTGTAAATAATAGAAACATAGGCGGGTAGTCTTTAGGAGTCTAGCTATGGGTGTATGTGTGTATATTAAGGTGGCCCTTATTTTTCACTTTTCGAATTTCTCTGCTCTCACCCCCCAGTTTTGTTTCAATGCCTAAAAAAAATCTGCTTCAAATTTGAGCAAAATCGGTTAATATTTAGGGGTCGCGCAAAGCCCATGAAGTTTCTCATTGATTTAACATGGGAGAAAGTCAGCCTTTTGTAAATATAATATTTAAACGTGATAATATGTTACAAATAATTCCTTGTTTTAGTATATTGTTCAGAATTTGTCAGAGAATCAGAATTAATAATAAATATTTAAACAAAATTAAATTGTTTAAGCAATTGAATATTAGTCAAAAAATGACTGGGTATTCTTAAATTACTGATCAATGATTATTTATGTAAAAAAAAACTTTTAAAAAGTGTCAATAAACCGCAATATTACGTAAAATTCACATTTGTCACTTATGGGGTTTTCTTTGGGGACCCACAAGAGTGGCTTAAAATTATTCAACCTCAAAATTTATGATTGATTCTTATTCTCTGACAAATTCTGAACAATATACTAAAACACATAATTATTTGTAACATATTATCAGGTTTAAATATTAGATTTACAAAAAGCTGACTTTTTCCCATGTTAAATCAATAAGAAATTTCATGGTCTTTGCGCGACCCCTAAATATTAACCGATTTTTCTCAAATTTGGAGATTTTTGTTTGGGCATTCGAACAAAACTGGGGGGTGAGAGCAGAGAAATTCGAGAAAAAAATCCATCAAGTATAAATAAGAACCACCCTAGTGTATATTTATGGGTTAAACTCCAGTATTGATTTATTTTGCTATCGAATTTTCTCAACTTCTGTTATTAATTACATCATTTTAGTTGACGCATCAACTTTTTCGTTTAAAATACAACTATTCCTGTTGAAGATTCATCATTTTCATTCAAAATGGATCAATTTCATTGAAAATTTAACTAGTTCTTGGAAAATTAATTTGTTTAACTGAAAATTTAACTATTCCATTTTTCGTTGAAAAAAT
>CAKNXH010056841.1:65045-92592 GCA_932178445.1 Andricus quercusramuli
ATTTTCCGTTTTCACTTGAATTTCACCGAATAACAACTAAAACCTGCCGATTAATTTCGTATAGAATCGGACTATTTCCGGAGTTGATGTTTAAGACCGCACAGATTTCGGATTTAATCAGACGATTTTCCGGTTTTACTTTAACACAAATAATTTCAGGCACGGAGTTCCAGACTAATTTCGGATCAAGTCGGACTCTTTCCGGAGTCGAAATTTATGGTTCGGACAGACTCCGGACATAATCAGACAAATTTCTGACTGTTTTCGCACAGCTTTCGGATTAGATCGGACATATTTCGGAAAAAAATCGTGAATCGGATTGATTTCGGATAAATTCGGACCAATTTCGGAATCCGAAATTTTTAGCAGGGATACAACTTCAGCAAGAAGAACTCGCTCATTTCTTTCTTGCATACCACTTTCTCTGGCCGTATTTTTATTTAGAAAAGTTGAGTTGAAAACAATTGTAGATGTAGTTCAAGCTTTGGGTTTCTGTTCAACCTACAAGAATGTCGTGATATTCGAAGCATCTGCTGTTAAATCTTGGAAACTCGATTTAGACATAAATTTCTTATTTCAAAATCTTATTGGGAACGCGGATTGGAGCATAAAAAGTAGTAACAGCTTATCACTTTTTTACGCAAACGAAGCACCAGCTCCAGCAAGCCTTATGAATTTTATTGTTTGCTCATGAAAAATGAGGTACGGAAAGCGATGTGGATGTGCAAAAGCTGGTTTACGATGTCAAGGTTGTTTTAATGCTGAAGAAGAGAACATTGATGAAGAAGAGGATATAATTGAAGATTAGTAGGTACATTATTAAGTGCGGAATATTCGTTCTCAAAGTAAAAACTTTTTAAATATTCCCAGGATGCTCTATCTAACTCTAACTAACACTAACATTATCTAAAATTCGAACAATAAAAGAAGGTAATGTTTATTCGGAATAATATTTTTAACGAAAAACAAGTGGAGTTGGGCAACAGGCGAGACCACAACAAAAAATGCACCAAAAACTCTACCTCATGGGTGGGGTGAAAATGAGATTCCAGTGGTGCACTTAAAAAAAATTAAATAATACTTTCAAAACTGATGTATTGCAAAATACATTTATTGCTTCTAAAAAGAAATTTTCTGCTCTAAAAATGTTCTTCTGTGAATTTTTGTCAAAAAACTACCCGTTTATAAGTTATGGGTCCGAAATTAAGCGCGCGAGTACATTTTTCGGATTACGCGAAACCCCCCCCCCCCCCCCCTGGATCTGATTACGCATGATCAATGGACTGTAAAACCTTTTCTGTTTCAAATTTTATTTTAAATATTTTCACCCCTTATTCATTTTTGTTCTCCAATCCATTCTTTCGTAAATAATAGTCAAAAACCAGCGCTACTACCCGTTTAGGGGATGTTTTTCGAGGCTAAGTGTGGATGCGTAAGCGAGCCGATGGGGAACTCTTTTCGTATTCATTTCTAACGCCTTGACGGACCTGATTATGAAGAAAAAAAAAACTTTACTTTTTTTTCCTGGAAATCGACCTTTTTTGAGCTTATTTCCCCAGACTACTATGACTATTAGTTGATTGGCTCATCCGGACACCAATCAAAATCGGAGTAAATATTGTCTCAACTCTGATCCCTTGAGGATCTGTAACTGGTTCTAGTCTTGACGTCTTGGTTCTTTCTCTTGTGTCGATTCATTTTTCCACATTATTTTTTTCTCATAAAAAAGCCAGACCTTATACTGTCACTTGAAAATATGTAGTTTTTAAAGAATAATTTATCGAGTCTGTAAGTGTGTTAGAAAGATGCTATTGGCTTGGCGATTGAATAATAATGAACTTGGGACATCAATACTTGTTCCTAGGATCTAGATGAAAATGCACTTTGTTACTACCACTTGAAAATTTCAATTTTTCACATGCCTCAGATATCTAAGCAAAAGCGGGCAGGGCGTCGTCTCTCAGATGTACTTGCCACTAATAGGTCTTGTACTCTTACTTGGCGAAAAACGTCACCAGCTCTTAAATTCATTTTTCTTCATAATGAAATTTTTACAGTCTTAGAATAACATAAAAAATGTTTGTTACATAGTATATAGAATTGTATTAGCGTATCAGCATAATAAATGAAGAAACTCAGTGTCACGATCCAGCTGATAGTAAAGAAATTATTTCGGTTTTGCAAAAGTCATTGTCTCATAAAGGTTCGAAATGATCTTACAAATTTTTGATATTTAGAGTATCTAGTACTAATTTCAAGACAATAAAAATATTGAATACTTGTTATATTTAGCCAAAGGGCAAGATGGATCATTTTTTTGTGATTGGAGTCAGCGAGTCCGAAAGACTCATACGCTGCATTTTATGCAAAGGAAGTTATTATCCTCCAACGAACCCAAGACCAATTCTTCACGAAATACCATTAATTATACCACTTTGCGAACCAGACTCAGAAAAGTCAGAGAAAGAAGCGAAAGTATGGCAACTAGGAAGTCATCCAGAGGAAGAAAAAGAAGCTGTTTTGATGCTGATTGCAGTGAGTATTTTATTTATAAAATATCTTAATTTTTAATCTCCTGAAATTCTGAATGAATCGCAATTAATTTGAACCAATGGTAGGATTTTTCGAGAAAAGGAAAGATAGGGTTTTGTATTTGTTTCTAATTCCAACATTTTTCTTTGTGTTTTTATCAGCTCGCGTGCCGTAGTAACGTGGAATTCCGAGCTGTGGAACTGTGTCAGCAAATTGCGTCACAGAAGGTGATAGAATTGGCAATAAAGTATGCAGCAAGAAATAACAGAATGGCGTTGGCCAACAAATTGGAATCGATCGGCGAAGATAAAGGCCAGCAGGAACTTGAACAACAATTAGAAAATGATAAGGACTGTTTTGAAAATCAAAACAATGAAATTGAGGAAGAACTAGACTTTGCACCTATTGTCAAAAAAACTGAGATAGAAATTAGGCCAATATCTTTAAGTCAAGGTCAAAGAAGAAGTAATCCGTTTTTAAAAAAGGGGAACGCTCCTAAACTCAGAGGTAAAGTGTCATTGATATTTTTGAAATTTTTCTACATTGCAACTCGTGTGAAACTGGTATTTTTATATTGATTAACTATTTCATATAATTATATAGGTTTTTAAAATATATTTTTTAATTAATTATAATATATTCACACAATTATATATATTTACACATAACATTTATGCTCAGGTCTAGCAGCACTAGGCGAGCCCGAAGAACCACAAAAACCAAAACCCGTAACGGTAGTGCAGAAACCCAAACCTGCGTCAACTAAGGTAAAAAAGACCGAGTCATTCGTTAGCTGGTTTTCTCGGAACAAGAAGCATTTGCAAGAAGAATTTCCAGAGATAAGCATTACTGAATTAACGAAACTTGGTTTGTCGAAGTTCAAAGAAAGTCCTCAAGATATAAAATCCAAAGAAAGTCCCCAAGTTATACAGTCCAAGGAAAGTTCTCCAGACTTAAAATCCAAGGAAGAAAACGTTGAGACAAAGAAGAGAAAATTGAGTGAATCAGAGGAAACAACGCCAGTCAGTGAACCAAAGCGGTCAACAACTAGTAAACTTGCTGCATTCGCTAACGATAAATAGATTTAGTTTTAAATTTACTAGCATTTTTAAAATGACAAACGAATCACAGCTGGCCGAACTGATTTAATGTTTTTGTATGCGCTATTGGTACTGTTTATAAACAACTTTGTAGAGATTTTTGATTTCCCGTTACGAGAAATAAACTTTTTAAAGCAAGAAGTCAGCTTGATGGGACTACTATGTGTCTAAAAAATACAGAACCCTCAATTTTTGTACATGCATTTCTTTAATCCTTTCTGTGTACAGTGGTCTCATACAGAGTCAGAAATAATAATTTGTTATTAAGTTAATCAAAAAAGAGTAATGAGGTGTCATCTCCGCATCTGGAGAATCTGCGGAGCTCATTTTTGAAGCAAATTTCACATTTTTGTCTTCTGAAAAGCGTGTGTAGTGTCAATGAGCAAAAATTTGAACCTAAATGTTTAAGAAATTATTTTCTCCTTGGAAAAATACAAAGGTTCATCCCATTATGGAACGAATCGCAGGCACAATAAGCGATCTTGCCTGGCAAGGGCTCTTCAATGGTCTCTCATCATGCGTGCGGAACGAATTATGGGATGCTATTATTAGGTGGCCTTTTGTATTTTTTCGAAGGGGAAATAATTTTTTAAACATCCCAGTGCAACTTTTTGCTCATTGACAGTACATACACTTTTTTCAGAAGCCAAAAATGTGTGATTTGCTTCAAGAATGATCTCCGTAGGTTCTTTAGTTTCGAACATGGAGAATAAACATAAGGAGACCAAACTAATGTCACCGAAAATTATGACATTTTTGACGTATAATAATGGTTACAATTCTTCCCGGGCGCGGCGCTAGTGTGGCATTTCAATGCATTATGTACAATTATTGTACATATATCCGACAGAAAGCTGCTCATTTTTGGCGAAGTCAATGCACAGGACTTTGGTCTTCTTGTATCTATTCTCCATGGTTTCGAAGCTTACACCTCACTACTCTTTTGTTATTAACTTAATAACGAATGACTATTTCTTACTCTGAATTTTGTCATTGTATAACATAGAAAGGATAAAAAAATGCATTTTTTCAGATTTTTGGTACTTTTCTTTGTGGGAGGAACAGCCATTCAGAGTTGAGTATTCGGAAAAGATGGTAAGATAATGGCACTTTTCAAATCTTCAGTTATCAGGGAGAAATTGCTAATCGAGTGAAAATCTCAGGAACGGGCATCAGTAAAGAGAAAATCATCACATTTAACATGTACATTGTCCCATATTTTTAGTGCTTGTTTCTGCCGAGATATTCACTATAATAAATAATATACTGAAGTATGTGTACGCGAATTTTGAAATTGCAGGCAGGGTTAATAATTTAAATACGTAAGTTTCTAGTAAATATATTCAGAGCCTCGTAGCTAATTTTCGATTTTGATGAATTAACCTTTGTTTTTACAATCTCTACAACAGAGGTGCCTGCTTCGTTCAAAGTTTTTTTTCAGACTTTGTATACAATTTAAAAATATGATTACCGTTTGTTTAATGTTATTTTTGTAACAATGAACAACATCGACTTCGTGTTCTTTACAGTCATGCTATCTAAGTTCGAAATAAACTAATTTCTGATCTAGTTTATAATCATGACGTGTACATGTGATATGATTTTATTCTTTTAGGATAATGCTGATTATAAGAGCAAATCACTCGATAAGAGAATATAATAATTAGGTAAATAAAACCCGCATATCTTTCTAAATATTATTATTGCTCTATTACTTTCAGATTATATGACTTTTACTTGTTCATACAATATAATTTTGATGTATCGGCAATTACGAAAATTGTGTCCACAGTTGCAGCTTAATAACCGCGTGACTTGGAATGCCTCTCGTTCGGACCGTTTAATTGCAAGTAAATAGAACCAGAATTATTCTCTAGGTTTTTAGACTGCTTGCAGATAGTGAAGAAACCAACTACACCGTCTTCAATTTTCTTACGGGTAAAGCAGAGCGGTGGCAGCAAGTTCTGATCTTGAACTGGAGTTTAGTTTACGAATAGTGTGGAGGCTTGAGTTATCTACTAGTGTTGTGCAGTGGACCGCCACACTTCAAACTTAGTGCTTTAGATGTCAAGATCGAGAGAAGATATGGCAGCTACTGTAAAAAAAGGTAAGCACAACTTTTTACAATCTCATTCTGGTCTTAGTGCCTCGAATCCTAAGTGCAAGTCTAATTTTATACTAAGCGCAGATATTTAGTTGCATCACACAGTCGTTGAAATATTTTGCTCAATTTTCGACACGTAAAATTGTTTGCTTACGCGAAAACAGTAAATTGCTGTTTTTGCATTCCATGCGTTCAAATGACAGTTTACCTGGAACGAGAATTGGGAAAATAGTGCAAAACATTTTTTGGTATTAAATATTATTCGAATTTAGTACGTGGGAAATAGCAATTAAATTTGATCAAATCTTTTTACACACACGGAATAAATATTTATAGCTAAACTAGCGATATTTATCATTTATCTAGCTAAGAATATTGTTATGAAAGAACCAAAGATATTGTTAAAATGTTTATAGCAGGCATTCGCAACAGAATTTATTGTAAGTATTGTTATTAATAAATCACATATATAAATCTTTAAAACAAAGACATTAGATAACTGAATAAGAATGTTGGAACACTTGAGTATGGCGCTAATGAAATAGGATTAATTTTGACAGAGGTCCATTACAATTAAATAGATTATAAAGGCCTATTTCAAGTTAAAATAAGTCGAATTATAACAGAACTAGTTTTTAAACTTGTGTAAGTTTTTAAAACTCTGATTAAAACTTACTTCATTTCTCCGTACTTCTTTCTAATTAAAAGTTTTTATATAAAGTTTCGATTTGGAATGACATCTAAATCTCATGACATAACATAGATTATATGCCCGTTGCAAAAAAAATCATTTGTTTTTCTAGTTTAACTTGAAATATATAAATAGATAACCATTTTGACTATAAAGGAACAAATTTTTGTGAACTCTTTTTATTTCATTTTTGAATCTGTACATTTTTAAATGTTCAAAAACTAGTAGCGCCGCGACAAGAAGTCTGTCAATTGTTTCGACTTTCTTTATTTGAGATTCATAAGTTAGCCAATAAGGCCATTAAAGTAATCACCCTTCGCTTTCTTCTCCGATAAGTAGAAGCGATTCAACAACTCCTTTCTTCCACCACCGTAAAGAGTAGGTAATTTATTATTACGGAAAGCAATGGTCGTACATCATGCAACGACCCTGTTCAAAAACGTGAAAATTCTTGAATCGAAGTTACAGTTGGCTGTTTTAAAAATAAAAAAAAGTATATAATTCGAATTTAGTTTTATTGATTTGATTTTACAGTATTTTTTTCTGTTTGAATACAATCTCTTCTAAGGTTGTTTCGTATGAGTAAAGTTCCAAATAATTGGAACAATTTTTCAACCTATTAACATTTTGAAGTACTTTTTCAGTGAAATCAAGATTCACAATAGTGAATCGACACAATCGTGAATATATTTTCTCGAACGAACGCTGGTACCGATTTTCACCAAATCTTTTGGAATCACACGAAAAAAAAAATTTCATTAAATTTTATAGAACTAGTCCTGTAGCAGAGGATACGACGGGTAGTTTATTAAAAGTTAAAATCTTCTTGGTTTTATATTGCATCGAACTATTCTACAAAATTTAATACAGAGTTCTCTAAAATGTGAAAAACGTAGAATAGTTCTAGAAAATCTAAAAGTCCAGCTAATATACAGTCTACATCGGAGAAGTCTCGAATCTATAGAGAACAGTTCTATAAATTCATGGCCGATTTTTAGCCTGAAAAAATCTTTTTTATTATCATTATTATTATCATTATGCTTTAATATTTGTTCACATATTTAAGTACATAATTATTTACTATTACACAAACAATCACTACACAAATAATCGCACGCTATTAAAATTATTATTCGCTGTGGGTTCGAACCCCCTACCTACGGATTCGGAGCTCCTGAGAAAACCTCGCAGCTAACATAACTTGTAGTATAAAAAAAAAATCTAAAATATAAGCTACAGCTGTGCAGGGCTGTTTGACAAATTTTTGTGATTTGAAAATTCTAGGTTAATGATTTCGGGAATTTGAAATTTCTGGAGTTTTATATTTATAATGTCAGTAATTTCAAAAATATCATCTTTCGAAAATTTAGTTTAAAATTTAGGTAATTACAAATTTCGGGATCTTTAACATTTTTTTAATTTTGGAAACTTTAAATTTCGAACAAATTTTTAATCGCAAATTCTTTTTTGGTTATGAATTCTAGTAGGTTCAAGATTAATAAGATGTTATATAGCTATATAGAATAAGTTTATATAAGTTATATGAAATTAAAGGCTTGCATTAGAAATAATTTCAAAAGTTGAATTCCCAATTCTATATTTTTTGAATCGATTAAATAAGATATGACATGGGAAAAGTTGAATCTATTTCAATTTTAAACGTTGAAAATTAAAATCTTAAGTTTTCCAATAACCGACACATCTCTAAATGGCAAGTCCACTACCCGGGTGCATCGGAACGTGCACCAGGTCGTTCAAGACGTCATCTACGAGAACTTTTTTAGAATCTAAATTGTGTCAATAGCCAAACTAACTACCATTAAGAAAATATGAGAGAAAACAAAGTTTTCATATTTTTATTTCGGGCTTACGATACATTTAGAAAAAATTAAAAAAATAAATCGAGTCAAAATTCCTTTTTATTGACGTTTCGGCCTCATCTGTGGGCCTTAATTAGAAAGAAACATCTTAGAGAATAACTGAACTCAATCATAAATATACGTCGAAGCGAATGACAACATTTTAAAATTTTGTAAAGTCAGATCATTCTGAAGTTTTAAAAATCATTATGAAGTTTGTAAACAAAAATCACTGTGTTAGCTGTTTCACAGCATTTTAATTACAAAATATGAACCTTTTTTAACATATTGGGAAAGTTCCTTGGACTTTATAGTTTCCCAGTACTTTTTTTACAAACTTCATAATGATTTTTAAAACTTCAGAATGATATCTGACTTCACAAAATTTTTAAATGTTGTCATTCGCTTCGAGGTATATTTATGATTGACTCTGATTATTCTTTAAAATGTTTATGATTAGAGATGATTAGAGATGTGTCGGTTATTGGCAAACTTAATATATGCGGAAAAGTCGCTGCTTGCGCACAGTGGCGACTGCGCAGCTACATTTTAAAGAACTGAAGTCTATAGATCTTAGATTGAAGTAGTTCACAAACACTCAATACTTCGAATCGAATTTCTATGAGATTTTTCAACATTTTTTGAAGAATTTTTTTACACATTTGACTGAATTGAGGTATTTAAACCTTATAATTATGTGATTACAAACTTTCAATACCTCAATTGTGATTTCTACGAAAGTTTTCAGCATTCTTTCATGAATTTCTCTATATATTTTATTAAGCTTTTTCAAATCGGAGTTCAATATAAAGTTTACAGAATTCTTGTAGAGTTATTCTAGGTTAGTTCTATATTAAATCCTGAAAGTTATACAGAATATAGAAAATTTGTTCAAGGTTCGCTCTCATCCGCGACTCTTGTAATACTTCAAGAAAGTTTAATGAACTTTTTTTTTCCGTGCAATAAAAAAGCGCTAGAAAATAAATTACGTACATAAATACGTTATTCGTATTCTGCAAATTTAATTTCACAGTTGATAAATCGATTTTAACCATACTCAGATCTCCTTAAGTAGAAATTAACAATTTTAGCCCGAATTATGAATAGTTTGAATAATTCTTTTCGAGTTTTATCCTTATAAATATCAATGCAGCATGAAAAGACAAAAAACTTGTGCGATTGAAAAAATCCTCAAATCTAAAATATTGAACTCTACTCTTGATTTTTATCTTTTTCAACACAATATAAGTGATACCTGTGAATCTTAAATAATTAAAAAATGGTTTTAATGTTATCTAGCAATTCTTTATTTCAAATTTGTAGTTTGGGACAGATGCGTAACAAGACATTTTGCCTTTTTCTCTGTTTGTAATATTTAAAAGAAATTGTCGAAAATTCTAAAACCCTACTAAATTGTGGTTTGATATAATTACTTTACTGGGATAATTTTAGAAAACATGTATTATTTAAAGGAAAAGTGGGAAATGAAAGTGGTAAACTTTTTGTCAATTACCCTTGTATGGAATTTTTGTAAATGGGTGATTCTCCGCGTTGTGTAGAACGTTTGGGATAAACAGTAATTTTAATAGGAATGATGGAATAGAGAAATCGCATGTATTTTCCATTGCTTCATTTAAAAGTGTATGCCTCAAACATTTGATAAAAGCGCTTATTTTTTTTATTTTCATTACTAATAGCTTATTTAAAATTGGTTGAAAGTGCCGATTTGGGATATAACATTTTAATTAGTGGCCATTAGGATGACGTCCGCTATACGGAGCGCACAAAAATGTGAACCATGCGCAGACAATTTATTGTATTTCTTACTTTGGTGAGTTTAAGCCATAATAGTTTATGTTAATATGATTCTAATGTTTCATTTTCTGATGTTATGAATAGGCAAGAGGTTGAAGATTTTGCAAAATCACTTGGGAACAACCTTCTATCATGATGTTTCACATTTTAAATGCCAAAAAATGTTGACAGTAAGTATCGATATGAAAAAAATGAACTTGACACGCGTTTTTCTTCGAAAATACTAAATAAATAATCTCTGACAAAGACTGCCCGTGTAACTGACGCCACATTAATCATAAAAGCTCACATTCCCGCAAGTTTTCTTCCACTTTTAAAAATAAAATATTTAAACCTAATGTTGATTCCTCCAAAAAATGCTATAATCATATTCTGTATTCATGACATATTTAAATTCTCTATTAGGTTATAAATGTTTACAACAAACTTTAGTTATTACAAAATACCCTTATGGAATTTAAAAATTTGCACTGCCTCTTAATATAGACTAATCATCTAGAGCCATTATGTCGTTAAAGTCTCATTTTTAAATAAGCCTAATATCATAAATGATCATTATTAAATTACTATATCTATAACGTCATTAAATAAATCTAATGTTCGAAGATCAGGCTTTCCCATTAGTCTTTGACGATACATAAATATTCTTTTTTGAAAGGTCTAGGAACTTCGCTAATGTACATATGATTTAAATTACTTTTTCTTCCAATAAAGATATCAAAATTATGCAAAAATGTAGGCATAGTGTAAAGTATACTGTTTAAGTGGTTTTTAACAAATTGATACTTATACTCTAGATCAAAAGTAACTGAATTTTGAATGTTCGATTTTTAATGTAATCAGCTTGTCCGCATCCAAATTTTTTTTATGCCTATAAACTATGGCGATACAAGATTGAACACATTATACAGTATAGCTTTAAAATTATATCCCTCGATTTTGATATTTCGACCTTCATGGTTATATTTACGGTGAAAGTTAAGTAATAATAATGGGAGGAACTTGCGTACAAAATTTAAAAACGACAATTATTGCCATGATACTTCTTGAAATATAATCTAAAGTTTTAAAAAAGTTTATAATTATACCTGCTCGTGGTTCTTCTTTAGCCCCCTTGACTGTGCTTCCCGAATAAACACATATTTACTAAATCATAGAACATTTTTTTTCATAACGGTCGACCGTTATGAAAATTAAAATAAAAAAATTAGTCAACGTGATGTTGCTAGGTCACAAATCTTCAATGACGTCACAGAAGAAAACTGTGATATATTTTTGGTTACAAATACAAAAAAGAAGTTTCAACGATGACTCATTGCACAAATAAATTAATCCTGTCTAGGGAAAAGCAAAGAGGAAATAAAAACCATAAATTACTAACGAATGATTGGCACAAAATTTCTTGTAATTAATTATCCAATTGATCATTCCAGAATGGATCGTTTGAACGTGGTTGCGATGTCAAAAAGAGAAAAATTGATATTGACTTACAGTCAAACCTCGTTTATCGGGACGCCCTCGAAATGTAAACACCTCGTTTATCGGGATTCAGAGGGGTCTCCCACTACTACCCCCAGCCTTGAGACGGGTTGCCATGACACCTTGCTGTGTTGTTATTTACGGGTTATGTCAGGTTTGATCGCAAATGATCAAAAAGAATTTTAAATTCCCGCTACTCCCACCACACTCTCTCCTCACCACACTCTCTCCTTACCCCACTTCAAGTGCTAATGTATAAGGAGCGGTGGTTGGAAGGGGAACAAGATGTCCCGATAAACGAGGTTGCAAGATCCCGATAAGTGAAGATCACGATAAATGAGTGTCCCGATAAACGAGGTTTGACTGTATTAGGTATTTTCACTTCAATCACCAGCTAACTTCACTTCGTTGAGTGCTGAGGGGAAAACAATGGACCAAATGCATAGGATTCGGCCCACTTTTGCCCTATTTCGCTAATATCTTCGTAAAAACTAATTTTTTCTATATGAGTGTATTGTAAAAATACTTTTTATTTTTTAAGAATTATTTAATTGAATCATAAAATGATAATAATTATTATTCTTTACGAAGATATTACAAAAATAAAGTTTTGTCTCAAGCTGGGGGGTCGATAACCCCTCAGCATTTAACGAAGTGAATTAAGTTAGCTGATGGTTGAAGTGAAAATACCTAATAATGTTCCTGAATGTTCGTAGAGTTGAATTTTATTATTTATAAGTGCTACTATCTATTTCCCTTCCTAAATAGGATTTTTGATGTTACAGAATTAAACTATCATTTGGTAAAAATGCATTTGAGTAAGTACAAACAATACGAAAAGGAAGTACCTAAAACTGCTTCGAAATGTAAAATTTCCAGGTTTTCAACTTGATATTTCCCCGTCATTATTATGTAAAAATAATAAACTTTTTATAAAAAGCTATGTCTCGCCGAAGATATAATATCTTTGGTCTCGCCCAGGCCCGTCGAGAGAAAAACCGGGCCCGCGGGGTGGGCATGACGGGCCCCTATATGTAATTTTGAAAATTTAGAATTCAGGATAATGCGATCTCGGGTCCGGGGAGAATCTCCCCGTTATCCCCACCCCCTCTCGTCAGGCCTAGTCCCGCCTAATATTTAGGGTGACCAGATGGGTCGCACCAACAACCGGGACACTCAGAAATTTTTCATGTTACCACTAAAAAAAAAGAGGTCACCAAAAAATTGTTTATAGGCACATTACATTAAAGGCACAAATATTAATTGTATAATAGCTATATTTTCATTCCAAAATGCAGAATTAACAACAATTGACAATCATCTTTTTTGCGTCCAATAGATTTATATAATTTTTACGAAAAACCGGGACAAACCGGGATTTTTTTACAAAAAACCGGGACATTTCAAGTGAAAACCGGGACGCCCCAACTTGAGGTCGAAAACCGGGACATGTCCCGGTAAACCGGGACGTCTGATCACCCTACTAATATTAATTGTTTCAATCAAAATTTAGGAGGATTACATACTCTTATGCTCAAAACAGGCTGTTGAAAACCGTGAATTTGTTAAATCCTTTGTTTTCTCCGTTGAATATCTCCTAAGGAGAAAAATATAAATATCTCCAACTTTCAGGATATCTTCAGAAGGTCCAACTCTGCTCATCCAAAAAAGTTTTTCGATGGGATCTCATGTAGTTTATATTTTCAAATGCTTTTAAAAACGCGTGAGGTCAACCCATTCTTATTCGGTTCGAAACGATATATAATAAGACTGAAGTTAGCTCATTAAATTCGATTGCTTTAGTTTACAAATTCAATACTTTTGAAAATTGAATTTTTCTTTAAAATTAGGTCCTTTTTAATTTTTTTTTCGTTCTTAGTTAACTTGAAATTTCACATTAACTAAATTTACTTCCCGAATCCATAAACAACAAAAAAGGACCTAATTTTTAAGAAAACATTTAAAAGAGCTGTGATGGATATTCTGCTGTCCTTTGTTAATGCACGGAGGACAGAGACAAAAGACTGCGTCGTCGCTCGACCAAGTGATTTCGTTTTTCACATGCCTCTATATTTTCATGATAATTCGAGAAGCAGTGACAATTTTTAGTTACTTTTGGGCTCATTTTAAAGAGGAGATTTCAAGGTTCATTCTTCGCGACTGTCAATTTTTTACCAATATTTTCCTAAATTTTGCCAGGTGAGTAACCCAATTTTCCGACAATTTTGACCCCCCCCCCCTGGTAGGGTTGCTCCGAATTTTCCGTTTAGTTTTTCACCATTATTTAACACTATGCTAGACCCCCCCCCCTCCCCCCAAAAAGTGTTACGTTATTTATGCACGACCCCTCACGTATATATGTACAGTGTGGTATCTACAATATTAGTTGCCATATACCTACACAATATTTTCGTCGTCTATATAATTGTACTGAGTCTCATATCGAAAATATTCACATTGCCGCTACATTCATCGTAGAACTTATTTATATTTTCGTATACACATTCTGATTCAAAGAACCAATCCTTGTTTTAGAGAAAATAGAGAACTATTTCGAAGTTAAGATAATTTATAAAAATAAACGCAACTTTAAGTTAAATAACTATTCCATTAACCTGCACTACCGACAGAAAGTTTGGTTACATTTCCTTTGATCGTTTGAAAATTCATACTTCACTTCAAAGACGAATTATCTGTGCAGAAACTCAATCTACGACTTTAGAAGTAGAATCATTTGAAATATTAGAAAATGTCGCGTCAAATCAGCTCAAGTTAAAATTATTTTAATCAACGAGTCAAAAAATATTTAGTTTCAAAATTAAAATTTTTTTTTAGCTAAATGAACATTATAAATTCTTAAGTTAAACTCAGTGGCGGCTTGAGGGGGGGGGGGCGGTCCGCCCCGGGTGCCAACCCATGCTACGCCGCCACTGGTTAAACTTTTTGCCAAAATCTAGAAAAGTGTTCCAACAAATTTGGAGAAGTCATAAAATCAAAAGTACATAAATCCGACTCTTTAAATCTAAATCAAGAGCACGATTAAATATTATGTAATTGCTGGGTGTTCATACCAAATATTTACCCGTGCAATATTAATTTTTTGGAATATAATAGGAGGAATATAAAGGAGTCTGAACTTTTAACTTTAAAGCTAAATATTTTTTGACTCGTTCATTAAAATAACTTCGACGTAGGCGAATTTGACGCGAAATTTTCTATAATCTTTCAAATGATTCTACTTGCAAAGTCGTAGATTCAGATTCTGCACACATATATTCGTTTTTAAAGTGAAGTATGAATTTTCAAAAGATTAAAGGAAATGTACCCAAACTTTCTGTTGGCAGTGTACAAAAATACTACCATAGTTTAAAAATTTGAATAGTTGAAATATAAAAGTTTAAATGTAGCATTTATTCTCAAGTTTAATGTAATAATAACAATAATAATAATAGAGTAGTAAAGTAGTTTAAAGTAGTATTGTTTTATTAGTAGCATATCTTTTTTATTTGCACGGGTTAAAACAAACTTCTCAAAATATTTTAAGCACAGTCAGTGCTGATGCTAAGAATAGAACAAGCATACTAGTTTTAGGAGACATGTCCAATCATCAAATCTTTTTATTGTAACTATGGTGAAAAATCGTGGCTGACTTATAAACTTAAAAACTAATTTCTGTTGTGAGGTAATACGCGCCCTGCGGCACATAGCGGAATTTTTCCTGAACAACTGAAATTTGCAAATCATAAATTTACTATCCAAAGATATATTGAATTAAAATGATCCATTTATTAATGATTCATCCATTCATCCATTAATAATTTTCACATTTATTTCAAACAAATATTCCTTTGTATTTACGAAATATCGCCAAAGAAATGATTTATTTGAGTCAAATCATGGCTTTTTTGCCTCTAAGCAATTTTTAGTCAACGGAAGTAAGCAAATTCTTGTTACCAAGAAAAGAAACCAAAGAAACGAATCTCTTTGGATACAGTAATTTTGTTCAGTGTATAAGTCTATTGAAAAATCGTACTGTGTAACAATTTTATGTATTTTTAGATCTATATTCATGGCATTTTGAGACCCCCTGAGACAGAAGACAGTTTTTACGAACATACATGCGTGCACTTATTTATGTCGGTCTCTCTTGCTGTAATCGGACGATAAGATAACTTTCGAAAGAATTTTCTAATCGGAATTTCCTTTAGTACATTTTTTATTATCGAAAAAGACAGGTCAAGTTCGTTAGCCGCCTATACTACCACCATTATTTCGGGATTAGCCATAACAATAAAATTAAGAAAATTACAATTTCAACTTTTCCGCTAAACCACGCTAACATAACCCCCCCCCCCCCCCCCCCACACACACACATAATCCCTAGGCAATATATATAATGCCCGTTTCGAGATAGGCAAAGTATAGAATCTTGATTTTGAATATAATGATGTAGTGGAAGAAGGGCATGAGAAATTGAACTTTGAACTGGACTTTGTTTTTTACACATAAATACTTATTGGTTTGACACTTTTTTTTGCAGGAACATTTTAAAAACGCTTGCCCCGTTCCAAGGGATTGCTGCGTAGCCACTGTCCTCAATGACACCTCTTTTTCTTGCTGAATTTAATTCATTGTATTAGAAAAATCTTCAATAGTATCATCAGTTTTTAAATTACAATTTTTATCAGATTTTGAATTTTTCTTTTAAAACAAGAGCTGATTAAATTTCAATGAGATTCGTGACAAGCAACTTCTCAAAAATTATTTTAACCATTCTTTATTCAACAACAAAGTTTTTTTTTAATTTTCAGAAGTGCCTTTTTTAAGGATTTTCAGATTTATAAAGAAGATCTCGTATAAGTGCAAGAATAGGGTGGCCCAAATTCAAACCTGTAAAAATTTGAATTTTGAATTTTGATTTTTGGCGGTCGATTCTCCCCCCCCCCCTCCCCAAATTTGTTCGATTTAGAGAAAAAGGAATTCCATATTTTTTCAAATCGGTCAACAATAACTAGTGCCCCGCTCTTTTTAAATTACTATGGGGTTTTAAATGAAAAAGTTTGGTTTTCGGAAAAATGAAAAGAAGAAGAACATTCTAGTAACTTTTTGTGAATTAAAGTTTGATCGGCTCTTGAGGAATGTTCAAGGAATAATTGACACTCAATAACTTTTGACTTTGACGCCCCCAGCCCCCTTGTATTGTGCCCTGAAATGTCCCACAAAATGTAAAATGTCTGTTTTATGTAAATAATGTTGATTACTGTCTTCGACAAACAATTTTACTCTTAACTTTCATCATCTGCGACATCTATTTCAGAAGACGATAACTTTTCACGATTTATAGGATGAAAAAATTGTCAAGTTAAATTTTGTTGTTGAATTATTCAAATAATTGAGAAATATCCTAAAGAAAAAATATTACTCTCATCATTTGTTGATTGTGTCATTAACTGGAGAAAAAAAATGTTTTAAAATTGACGGGGGAAAAATTGTTGAGAGAAAAAAAATTGTTCAAATAATTTACAAATATGTTAAGTTAGAAATATTATTATTGAAATTTATCAACTGTATGATTCATCCCGAAAAATCATAATGTTTTAGTTTTTTAATTGTTTGAAGAAACAGCAATTGTTTCAAACAAAATAGTGAAAAAATAATTGGGAATTTATGAAATCGAAAGCAAATTAATTAATAAATATAATTTTTTGGGACGTTCAGCTTATTAGAATCTACAGGTTGGATATAAAATGTGACAAAAATTAATGTTGGAATAAGACTAATAAAAAATCGATGCGATTTAACAATCTTTTAAACAATTCTCATAGACAAATGTAGTCATGTTTTGCCAACGAATCTTCCCAATGACACTTTACAAGTAACCAGCAATTGGTCATATAATTGAAACAATTTTCTCTCTTAAATGCAGTTTTATAATTTTAACTAAGTATTTGCAACTAAAAAACACAAAATTAACACAAAATTACATACTAATTTGAAACTAATTTAGAATAAATTAGAAATATCAATTTAACTAAATCGACTGTCCCGAAGAATAAGTCACTAACCAATTTTTCCGAAAACAGAGCGTATCAACTACATTATGCTTGGCTAGAGTGTCGTATCTCCATTTAAAAATACATAGAGATACGACACTTTAGGGAAGTAAAATATAGTTGATACACTCTGTATACGGAAAACTTTGTTAGTGACTTATTCTTCGGGACAGTCGAAATTGTCATTGGAATAGTATATATTCATTACCTGAGTAAGG
Organism: Andricus quercusramuli; assembly: GCA_932178445.1. Classification (NCBI taxonomy): domain Eukaryota; kingdom Metazoa; phylum Arthropoda; class Insecta; order Hymenoptera; family Cynipidae; genus Andricus; species Andricus quercusramuli. The sequence continues at coordinate 82,897 of CAKNXH010056841.1, forward strand.
TCTGACTTTACTTACAATGCCTGGGTAATTTGTGAAATGTCAAATCATGAAGTTTAACACGTATTTATAAGAAAAAAGACATTTTTGTACATTTTATTCAGAATCTTTAATATTAGATGAATCAAATTGAAACTTGAATTATTAGCTCAGACTAATTGAAGAGTGGACAAAATGTTGAATATTTAAGAAAATAACCGCAACTTTTCAGCATTATTCAAAGACAATATTACTTGAAATGATACTTAATTGCTTAAACAATTATGTTTGTCAACTTGAATTAACGGTCACCTCATACTAATTGAAAAGTTGGAAATAAGTTCAAAAATTCGGAAAATCGCGACTTTCGAACTCTATTCTGAGTGAAAATTGCTAAAAACCATAATAAATGGTTTCAATGATTCATATAAATAATATCTCTCTATCAATAGAAAGTAGTATTTTATGTATAATATACTATTTGTATTTTTTTTAACCACAAAAAATCATAATTAGCGCAAAAAGAAAACGCCATAAGAAATAAGTTTCAATTGTCATTCAAAAAAATCAAAATGTTAAGAAACTTCCCATGCATATTTAATTATTTCTCGAAAACTAAGAGAGATACTATTTTTATAATTGCAGGGCTTTTAAAGCTCATTGTAAACTAAATTTAAAAAAGAATTTGAAGAAAATCAAAAGTGAATTTTTTTCAAAAATTGAGTTCAAACATTTGTTTTCGGAAAATACAAATTAAAAAAAATATTGGTTACAAGAATTATTTATTTCAAAACGAAGTCTTATTATGAATAATTAAGAAGAAAATACATTTTAATATCTTTGAAATCACCAAAGTAATGGAAGTTTTAAAAAGTAGAAATTGCTCAAATAATGGAGAATATTTATTATACACTTTGCCTGGTTTCTTCTAGGTATTACATATAATCCCTAGGCAATGTGTATAATAGAGAGTATTATATACTTTGCCTGGCCTCTTTCGGGCATTATACAGGGTGTTTTTTTTTAACTTGAGACAACGAAATATCTTAAAAAATACGCATCCTACGGAAAAAATGTCTGAAATAAAAACTTTTTATTTTCGAGGGGGAAAAAAGATTTGTTAAAATTTACCCCACCCCCACAGGAGGCAGGGGTGGGGGTAACTTTGTAATTTCAAATCGCAACCCCAATTTTTTATCACAGATTCAGATTCTCCTTTACGAAATACGTAAGTTTTATTCGGAAAATTTGTTTCCATTCGCGATAGATGGCGCTGCAATGGCGAAAAATGAAATTGTTGACACTACTTTTAGCTCTACCCAGGAATAACGACGCGGACGTAGTAGTTGTCTATTCCCTTCGGGGTGCTTAATTTCGGTGAGTCCCCTTGCCTCTCACCATCCATCGGGTGCTTGAACTTTTGGCAACGGGACAGTAAAAGTGATAAAACTGTCGAAAACCATTCCCGAATGCAGTTGGTTGACGACAGTCGATTTTGGATGTAGACATTACATATCATCGAGTCTCCACTGTCTACAATCCTCGACGTCATTCCGGCCGAGCGATAACCGCGTCTGTCCGTGCTTAACGTTTATTCATTAGGAAGGTTGATTGTGTTCATTTGATTTGGGTGTGTTGGTTGCTTTCGTTTGGGTTATTGTTGTTGGTCACGTTCGTTTGAGTTGGTTTGGGTGTCGTTGTATTTCCTCATTACCTTACTTCATTACTTTTACAATGGAAATTCTATCTCAGCAACAGAAGATTGAAATGATTCTCATTTATGGAGAAAGTGGCAGGAATATCAATGATGCTCTCACGCTTTATGCTCCACGCTTTCCAGAAAGTGTTCCTTCACGCGCTTCTTTTTACCGGGTTGTCCGAAACTTCATCACTGACGGAAGTGTACAACCGAAAAAAAGGAAGCGTCAAGTAACAGTTACTGGAGTTGATAATGAAATTGCAATTTTAGCTGCAGTCACTCATGACCCTCATGTTAGTACTTGACAACTAAGCCGCGATTCCGGAATGTCTCTATCCAGTGTTTGGAAGGTATTAAAACGTAATAATTATCATCCGTATCATATTTCACTGCATCAAGAACTTCAGGGAAATGATTTTCAGAACCGAGTGACATTTTGTCAATGGGCGGTTCAGCAGATACAAGGAAACCCGAATTTCTTTTTTCTAGTACTCTTCACAGACGAGTCGTCTTTCAAAAATCATGGTAACGTTAATCGGCACAACATGCATTATTGGAGTGTAGAAAATCCACATTGGTTGCGTGAAGTTGAGCATCAGCGTCCATGGTCCGTGAACGTTTGGTGTGGAACAATTGGAGATCAACTTATCGGTCCGTATTTTATTGATGGAAATTTGAACGGTGAAAAATATCGTGACTTTTTAGAAAATCAACTTCCCATATTGCTGGAAGACCTAAGCTTGGAAGTACGACACAACATGTGGTTTCAACATGACGGTTGTCCAGCACATTATGCTGCAATCGCGAGGGAAGTAGTCAATCGCGAATTCAATGGACGATGGATCGGTAGAGGAGGTCCAGTAAATTGGCCTGCCAGATCGCCAGATCTTACGGCGCCGGATTTCTATTTGTGGGGTTATCTAAAGAATCGCGTGTATCAAGAAGTGCCCACAACTCGTGATAACATGATCGAGCGAATCAGGTCTGCTTGTGCACAAATATCACCGGACACAATTCGCAATTGTGTGGAATCTTTCAAAGCTCGGATTAACAAGTGCATCGAAGTGCCAGGACACCATTTTGAGCACTTATTGTAAAATAATTAATCGAAATCAAGCATCCCTGTGGTGAGAGGCAAGGGGACTCACCGAAATCAAGCACCCCCGATGAATGGTGAGAGGCAAGGGGACTCACCGAAATTAAGCACCCCGAAGGGAATAGACAACTACTACGTCCGCGTCGTTATTCCTGGGTAGAGCTAAAAGTAGTGTCAACAATTTCGTTTTTCGCAATTGCAGCGCCATCTATCGCGAATCGAAACAAATTTTCCGAATAAAACTTACGTATTTCGTAAAGGAGAATCTGAATCTGTGATAAAAAATTGGGGTTGCCATTTGAAATTACAAAGTTACCCCCATCCCTGCCTCCTGTGGGGTGGGGGTGGGGTAAATTTTAACAAATCTTTTTTCCCCCTCGAAAATAAAAAGTTTTTATTCCAGACATTTTTTCCGTAGGATGCGTATTTTTTGAGATATTTCGTTGTCTCAAGTTAAAAAAAACACCCTGTATATAATGCCTAGGGATTATATATATTGCCGGATTATATACTTTGCCCGTAACATATACACATATATATATACACGATGAACAGTCCAAAGACCAATTTCTTCGTCTTAAAATGATCTACAAAATCGCCTCTGTCCTTTTTTATAGTGCTAATGGGTTTTGTTTTAACAGTGGAAATTTCATTGCTAAAATTCAAATTTATAGCTAAACAACGCAAAAAGCGTTAACGATTTTTCTATAGGAGCCATAGTTTGGCCCTAGAATTTAAATGTTTACATTTTCCTCATTTATAATAGCAATTATTACTTTTATTTAAAACTTTTTTATTTAATTGTATCTCACTTTGTTTTCAATTTTTTCAGTTACGCAACATTATTTGTCAATTTTACAGAAACAGCTCGCTTTTTTCGGAAAAAAATATATTTTTCATGTAACAATGAAAATAAGAAAAATTAATTTTTGTGGTACAGTGTTCTACTATTAAGCAAAGCGTGTAGCAGGCAGGGTTGGTAACGTATTATACGTGGTTTTCTACGCGAATATTACCACGTATATTACCTGTCTAGTTTTCTACGTGATTTGACGTATATTACGTCCGAATGGAAACTTTCATGGTGCTTTCACACCTCTGCCTGCCTGCCTGGTGCAGGCAGAAAAGTTGTAAGAGTAAAAGAGATAGAGAGCGCAAAATTGGACAAAAAATACTTTCTATCTCTTTTACTCTTACAACCTTTCTGCCTGCCCCAGGAAGGCAGGCAGAGGTGTGACAGCACCATCAGTGCGCATGCCTCCATATCGAAAAATACATCTCATAACCTATTTTTCTTGTGGGTCGTGGTGGTCGTGGTCGCCATGTTCGTTCGTGAATCTCGCGCGAAATGCCGAAATTAAAAAATTCCTCGAATTTGAATGAATGTTTAAGCAGTTTGAGGTTATAATTAGGGAGACCCTGCATAATTACATATATTACATTATTCAATATGATTCATCATAATAGGGTCATCCACAAAAATTTTGTTCGCCTTATAGTTGAGTTTTTTATAAAATTTGACTCCCAAAGAATTAAAATGTGAAATTAAAACTTAATTTCGTTTGTTTAATAATGTATAATAATTTATTAAAAAGTGATAAAATATCCACCGTAAATATCGATTTATAAAAAAAGCATGTGGCGCCCTCACGGCTTGAAGCACGTGGTGTGACGTCACTAGCCGCCAAAACCGAAGAAAATACATGGTCAGTTTGATAAAAACAATCGAAATAATTGATTATCAACGTTTCTGGCAAAAAGAGTTTATTTTTATGAAGTATCAATATGCCTAGATACGTTAAAGCCAGTTTGGATAATTTGCCAAAAGTGAGTACACTTATGACTAGCGATTTCTTCGCGGAGTGCTACAGTTTCAATGTTGCGGTCGCTCGAGGAGTGAAAGCGAAAAAGTAAGTAAATGGCAAAAATGACGATAACTTTTTGAAATATTTATTTTTATTTATTTAATTTATTAGTTTAGAATGATAATTGCTTCAGGCGAATCGTAACGTACAATCATACATGCAATATTGAATTCAGAAAACCTAACCTCACTTTTTTTTATAGTTGCTTTTATAAATACTCTCACGAATACTTTTATAAAATTGTTATAAAATTCATAATTATAAGATTTATATTTACTTTTATGAATATTTTATATTTGTTGCGTGAATAAACTATTTGATTTCGCGAGGTTATACCTCACATACATCCCGGCACCCCATATACATAACACCGTTGAACATCAGTCAATTACGAACTTTATGTTATCAAAAAAAGCATATTTTAAATATATTTTTCTATTCAAAATAAAAATATTTACTTGTAGCGTTGAAATGATCTTCGCAACATATACTGTTGGCGATAAGATGCGGTAGGGCACATGTTACGACGAACAATTTTGTACCATTTTTTTCATTCCTCACCTTTGGGTATAGATATAAATAATTTTCCTGGATTTTTGACAGACGTATTCTTGCATTAAGGCACAAAACACAAATGGTAGCGCTGATTTTTTTGCATTTTTATGGAAAAAACGTGCATCGCCTGGCTTATTTACAAGTGTTTGGCGGCTAGCTACGTCATCAAGATGGCGGAATGGGCGCGAAAGAAATAGGAATTTTAAATGTGTACAAATTTTTCTTTTTCAAATATAAATTCCAAAAAAAGTTTTTTTCACACTATGCTGGTATTATTAGTTATTTTAGAGCATATACTTTGATATGCAAAAATAAAAAAAAATTAGTGGATGACCCTATTATTATCGAAAGAATCAACAATTGTTCACATACAAAGGACAGAGTTATCTTTGTGTTCAAGTTTCGGTTTCAGGTCTCCATTGTGGTCGGGCCCTTACTTCTTCCGCTCAAAGAACAAATCCTTCCATGGAATTGCATTATGATGCTGGCTATTTCTTTCGAGCCCAGGCATAATTGATATTTTTGATTGCTATGACGCATTCAGCAGAATTATTAATAATTATTATATTTCACAAGTGAGGTTATGTACTTGTCAACACTGATTTTACAACTCGCCCATCTTGAAAACGTAACTTACAGGGGTTTTCTACGTTTTTCTACTGTTTTTGACGTATATTACGTCAAAAACGTATCATACGTAGAAAATACTCGAGTTACGCGTAACTGACCAACCCTGGTAGCAGGTAAAGCAGTTAGCGTGCTAAGAATCTTTTGCGCGACCCTAGCGGAGGAGGGAGAAACTGCTATACACGTCTGCAGGTTCTGAAGCGTCCACTAGCACATTTCTTCATTCAGGGACGAACACCGTATAAGAAAACTAGGGGCCCCTACCCCAAGGAGTGGGTGAATTCCCAAAAGGTTTGTTGGGTGGCAAACTTACGGCGAAAGAAGTACCTTTTGTACATTAAATGACAATATACAAGCTTTCGGTATAAACGGCAGATTATACAAACGTGTAAGATATCGATAATATTTGTCGCTCAATTTCCTCCGTAAATACCAGATTGATTCGCATTTTACACAAACTGTGCATGTCTGCACAACTCAGGGGCTGTCGCTGCAATAACCGCACTGTAAAAACTATGGTTCGATTTGAATTGAGCATCACTTTTTTAGCCTCCTGCTATAATACCAAATCGTTTTGTTTTGATGCCATCGTTCGCACTATTTTACTTTGCTAACTTCAGGTTGCAGAATGGTACGTACTAGAGAACTGAAATGATGCACACGGAGTATTGTTTTAATTGCTTTCAACTTCATGCTTATGAGAATTCTTCATTGTTTAAATTTTCTTCTACTTTTGAAATGTGATAGAGGAAATAGAAAGGGGGAGAAAGGTAGCATTATTTAAAAAAGAGGAAACTGGTGAATAAATATCTAATTATTAAATACTAATAAATATAATAAATATTTATTTATATAAATATAAGATAAAGTTTGAATTGAAAATGATGCATAGAATTAATTTTTGAATGGTAAAAGTTACAAAAATTTATAACGTCATTTTGAGTTATTATTCAGTATTGAAAAATTCATATTGCTATGATTGAAAAGTAATGAGGTGGATGTTCTTCCAAAGGTCTTACTGTTTGAATGGTTAATCCTGGTAGTCTAGGTGTTCAAATCACATCTTCCTCGGGAAAGTAGATTTAAGGACTGAAATTGGAGATACCCGGATGGCTTTTCAAAGGTCTGAAAAAATGTTTTTTTTTTTCAATTTAGTTTTTTCGATAGTGCCCTCTGCGTGGAGAATAACCCATATAATATAATTATTATATCTTTATATTACAAACAAGAAATATGATACATTATAAAATATGTGATCAATTAAATCCGAAATTTGTTGAAAAAACAGTAAAAATGTCACAAAACGATTATAAAATATTTTCTATTACAAATAACAAAATCTTAAATGTCAAATTTTTAAAATCAAATAGACTTTCTAACCAAGCTAAAATATTTTAGCATTTTTGTTAGAGCCGTGCAGTCGTTTATTCGAATTTTTAATACAAATTCAAGAACGCTTAGAATATTGGTTTTTTCGAAATAGAGACAAATTTAACTGTACATCGAACCGCCTTGACTTCCTTCAATTATTACAATTTTTTAAATGAAAATAACTTTTTTATTGTAAAAAATGAATTCAAAATTCAAGAGGAATCTTCGAAATTCGACTTGGTCGAATAAGTCGAATTTCAAATATTAGACTTGAGTTTTGGAGTCATTTTTTTTAGAAAAAAAGGAGTTTGATTTAGAAATTTTAATAGCTTAAGGAAGTCAAACCTGTTTGATGTACATTAAAAAAATTTTCTATTTCAAAGAATCCAACTTTCCAGGCGTGTCTAAATTTGTATTACAAATTCGAATAAACGACTGCACACCTCTAATTTGTATAGCCACTCTTAAAGGAAGACCGTTAACGAATATTTTCATCTTTAGCAACACTCAAGTTAATCGAAAGTTATTTTTCGAAGTCTTTAATAAATTACGAATTAGAATTAGGTTTCAGCTAATATCGCTAATTTCTTTTTCTGCATATTAGCCTTTTTTGGAATCAGCTAAAGAAATTTTAGAAAAATGTCGCATTCTATTCTGCAAATATAAGTGAAAAGTGTAGACCAAAAATTCTTTCCCGTGTTCTACACAAGAAAAGTAATTTGACCTACACTTTCGTCGCTTGCAGAATAAAATAGTGCGGATTTGCAATCAACGCAGTTCCTCTTTTTTAATTTTTGACAAAATTTGACCTGTAATGTAATATGTACATTAAACCATGATTGTGAAAATGGCCTGGTGGAGTTTTCCACTATAGTGTTTTTATGTTTATCGAATTAATTATGGCGATGTGTATCGTTCCGAGGTGCAAATCGAGTTACAAAAGTGAATTCGGAGAACCCAAAGATCCCGAATATGAAAAAAATTAATTTTTCCAACGTCTTGAAAGACCCAGCTATTAAATCTTTATGGCAAAAAGCTTAATTTTCTGAAAAATTTTACCGTGAAAGCTGGGTAGTTCGTTTACAGTAATCATGTTTTAAAGGAAGGCATTCTCCTCGAGAAAATCCTAAAAGCATCCGATGGCACTATTTTGTTAAAGTTAAATAATTATATATTTACTGTAAAATCGAAATGAAAAGTTACAAATAAAACTAAAGTAAATTTTTTTTTTATTCAATAAACTGTATTATTAGGTATTTTCACTTACTACTCATTTAACAAAAATTCGGTTGTTTTCCCGTCAGCACGTGCAACAACAAACACAATTTATTCATAATTTTAGTAATTTTCGGAGTAGAAAATATGTGCCAAGTAAATTTAGTCAATGTCTTATTTGAGTAGGATACAGAAAAAGTGACGTTAATTTCAGGATTAAATTAGAAGGCTAGAAAATGTATGATACTAACCTCAATTTTTCTTCTCTAACAATTCATGCAACCAAAATCATAAATTAATGTTACTTTTTTACACGAGTACTAAGTGAAAATACCTAATAAATAATAGAATAAATTTACTATTGTTTTATTTTTTAATTTTGATTTCAGTCTTACAGTAAATATACAAATCACTTACCTTTCTCAAAATAGCGCCATCGTGTCCTTTCAGGATTTTCTCCTGGAGAAAGTCTTCCTTCAAAAAATGCTAGTGTGAACGAACTGGCCAGCTTCAACCGTACAATTTTTCTGAATCAAAGCTTTTTGCCATAAAGCCATATAACAATCGAAACAACACGAACGAAGTACAGTGACAGTTCACGGACGTTTGACGTTTCCATGTACTGACGTTTGACGTTTCCGTGTGCTACGTAACGTCATTGAAATTTGATCTCACTTCAGTCCTGTTTTGATCCAAAAAAGTAGTACTAAAACGTCGTTTAGTGGCATCAAAATAAAGTGGCATTAGAATGGAGCCACCCGAGACTATATTTTTGGAGGACTGTTTCAGTACCGAAAACTGGCCTTGATATGATACTTTTTTTTTACAGTGCGGTTATAGAAGTGTGAAGCACGTGTAGTTGTTGAAATAAAAAGCAAATTCTGCTACTTTTTCTACAAAATGGCCTCCTTTCAGCTAATTTGACTGTACTCTATGTACGCAGTTGTACGTGATTTTCGTGTTCTTTTTAAATGTTTCTGAAAATGTTATGAAAACGGTGCGATATTTGTGAATTCATTCGTATTCGTTTGAAATCATTTACATATGTGAAATCGTTTGATATCTTTGCAATTTTTTGAAATCTCTGAAATGTGATGGACTGTAACCTTTTTGACATGTTGGGAATTTTTTAATTGTTTTACAATCATTACGAAATGTTTATGAAATTGTGGAAATATTTTTTATATCTTTCGGAAATCTATGGTATTCATTGTAAATTGCTGAAATTATCATGAATTTCCTAATTCGAGGGGCCGTTCACTGGAGGAATCAGTGATTTTCCTCACTTAGAA